>JAPMUY010002332.1:17500-22500 GCA_026901105.3 Galaxias olidus
CACACAAAGGAACAGGTTACTCTGACTGGGGACGGGGAAGGTTTAGTTAGTGACACACACAAAGGAACAGGTTACTCTGACTGGGGACGGGGAAGGTTTAGTTAGTAACACACACACACACACCCACACACACACACACACACACACACAAAGGAACAGGTTACACTGACTGGGGACGGGGAAGGTTTAGTTAGTAACACGCACACACACACACACACACACACACACACACACACGAAGGAACAGGTTACAATGACTGGGGACGGGGAAGGTTTAGTTAGTGACACACAAAGGAACAGGTTACACTGACTGGGGACGGGGAAGGTTTAGTTAGTGACACACAAAGGAACAGGTTACTCTGACTGGGGACGGGGAAGGTTTAGTTAGTGACACACACAAAGGAGCAGGTTACACTGACTGTGGTCGGGGAAGGTTTAGTTAGTAACACACACAAAGGAACAGGTTACTCTGACTGACAGTCAAGATCAGACAGCAGGTGCTCATACCTTATTTCAGGGCTTTAAGTAAGCGGTGCAGTGGCACACACACAGGACACAGGAGGACACAGACACACACACACACACACACACACACACACACACACACACACACACACACACACACACACACACACACACACAGAGGGTCTCCTTCTATCTCTGTGTCCACACACACACAGACAGGGTGATGGGGAGGCAGGTAAATTATAAAGCGTGAGGGATCGCCTTGGAGAGCACCCAGGTGCAACATGGGAGGACAGGCTGTCGCCAAACTGTCGTTGCCTTGCTCTGGTGTGAACACGAACACACACACACACACACACACACCCCCTCACACACACACACACACACACACACACACACACACACACACACACACACACACACACACACACACACACACACACACACACACACACACACACAGTGCTATCGAGGGCAATTGCATGTAAGATAAATCACAGCTCTCCCTTGTGAAAGGTGGCCGTAGAAAGTGGCTGTGTCCACACCCGGAGGACGACAGAGATAGCTCCCAAGGACAGAGGACAGGACAACAGGGACTGTGGTTGTTAAAGTGGCTGTGTCCACACCCGGAGGACAACAGAGATAGCTCCCAAGGACAGAGGACAGGACAACAGGGACTGTGGTTGTTAAAGCAAGGAAAAAAAACCCACCAAAAACAAAAGTCCCAACCAAAGTACTTCCTGTGCACACTAAGATACTGTAGTGAATAACACATGTATAATTTTAAAATAATCATACTTTATTTCAATGTCGTAGCTTATATAAACAATGATGTCAATAATCTCTCTGTTGGTTTCATACATTTAGATATAAAATGTTGAAATAGGATTGAAAAACAACACATGGGCATTCCTATCTAGTCCTCGCGTAAAGGTTAATGCAAAATACTTCAGAGAAATAAAGAGAGAGAGATAGAAATAAAGAGAGAGAAATATAAAAGGAAAAATAGAGAGATGGAGTGTCTGATAGAGAAAGAGAGATAGAGAGATAGAAAGATAGAAAGGGAGCGTAAGATAAAGAAATAAAGAAAGAAAAGGAGAGAGATATAAAGGGAGAGAGAGATAGATAGATAGATAGATAGATAGAGAGAGAGAAATGAAGAGTAAAAGGAAGAAAGAAAGAAAGAAAGAGGGAGAAAGAATGGGAGAGAGAGAGAGAGAGAGACAGAGATGTGTAGCTACACCAGAGTATAAACAGACCCTCTGAAAGACACTGACACAACAACGCCGATACCCAGCTCTATAATGCTCACATCAAGTTTGTGTTTAAATGGCACAGCGTTGTAATGCCTTATTGTATGGCAAATTCAGCTACAATAGCACCCAGAGGGAGAGAGGGACAGAGAGAGAGAGAGAGAGAAAGAGAGAGAGAGAGAGAGAAAGAGAGAGAGAGTTGGAAAGAAAGAGAGAGAAAGAAAGAGAAAAATAGAGAGAGAGAGAGAGAGAGAAATAGAGAGAGAGAGAGAGAAAGAAAGAGAGAGAAAGAAAGAGAGAAATAGAGAGAGAGAGAGAGAGAAAGAGAGAGAGAGAGAGACAGTGTGTTCTCTCCCTTTATCATGGTATATGTTATTCATCTGCCGGTTGTTTTGCTAGTCAGCAGCTTATCTAATTACTTGGAAATGATTTTGTTTGACAAAGCAGGATAGGAAGCGATTATTAGTTCAGTGTAAATTAACGTACACACATATAAAGCTGAGTGAAAAGTGAAAAAAATAAAGACTAAAATAAACACGTTTGGTCCATTATGGCAATAGATAAAAGTTGTGATAAAGACTTATATTATAGTGTCCCCCTCTCTGAGATGGGACTTAAAAATGTTAAATACATTTTGGAAGACATTTGCCCCGTTTGGCTACACTTAAAGAGTATTTGGGTATATACGTTCAAAAAGAACCTGTAAGTATTGTGCCAAAGCTTAAAACACTATTGTGCAATCATTTGTGCTCTTCTAATTCTTTAAAATATAACATAACACTTTAACATAATTCAGTAGGTTTCATAAAAAGTTTTTCATCAAAAAACAACACTAGAACAACACAAATATTTCATCTGTATATAATGCTTTTCATGTAAGTTCGTAGTACTTCGATAAGAAATGCCTTTTGTCATGAGTACATCAAAATGCAGACGTCACCAAAAGCCCATTCACATACTTTGATGGAAAAAACATAAAAATATGGATCATACGCAGCCGTCCTGGTAATAAAAAAACAGACACATTCACTAAATCACTCCGTCTCTGAACTCAGCAGTGTCTTCACCTGCATCAGGGTTAATAGGCTTCCATCAATCTGTCCATCAATCTTCTTCTCCTTACCCCAAAAAGCTTACGCGCTCCCGACCAGAACCCGAGGAGAGATGGTTAAAAAAAAAAGAAAAATAAAAGTCCCCCCAATGTGATTGGCTGTGCTTTATAGTGTCCTGTGCCTGAGACAAACTGTGTAAGCACTACGGTGGCCTGGGCCTACTTCCTGCGGTCCACTTCCTACTTCCTGTGGTAGTGATTGGTGGATGCACTCACACTTCCTGTTCCTGTTGCCGCCTCCGGGGGGGAAGGGAACAGACAGTGGGACGTGGAATACAAACATTAGCCAGGCAGTGATCAACTATAATGAGGCTCTCTGAACTGTAGACAGTAGACTTTAATCTATAATCTTTCACACACACATACACACATATATATATATATATTATATTATATATGAGGGAGGAGAAAGAGTTGGATCTGGACCTTAACCCATCTTTCCTTCTCATCCTCCTGTGCTTATAACAGGTGTCCATCGCATTCTCGGTGAAACAGTAAAAGACAAAAATAAAAAGCAACTTCAACCCAAAAGTGCTAGTCTTTTTGTTTGTTTTTTGGCTACAAACTTTTTTTTTTTGTGTTTTTTTGCCCAAGTAGGACAATGAGTCTATGGTGGTCATCCAGAAGATGTATCTGTTGCCTAGACAACTGTTGTTATGAGGTAACCAAGGAGTAGACCATACTGCAACAGAAGAAGAAGATAAACAAGAAGTTAGTCCATCACTCTGATGACGTCATCACCAGAGAGGCAGACAGAGAGGTAAACAAAGGGAGTCAGAAACAGTCGGTCTCCTCCACCTCTCAGTGGAAACTGACAGAGCATTCAGGAGAAGAGGCATTCGGACAGGGCTGTTGTGTTGACACTTAGTGAAAGATCCGTGCATGACTTGTTAGTTTACGTGACTAGGAGCTCCTCAGGCTTGGGTTGGGTGGGTGGAGGTGGGGGGTCGGTGGGTGGTGTTGGGTCTAGGGTTGAATTAGGTGGGTGGGGGTTGGAGGGGGGGGGGGGGGGGGTACTGGGTGTCTGCCAAACACGATAGAGGGTTTTTTTTGTGTTGATTTGTCCTCAGATTTTGAGTAATTAAAAGGGGCTCTTTAATGTTGATTTGGTTCGGTTCCTAAAAAAAACAGACATCCTCTTCAAAACTCACCGGCTGCTTAATAAGTAAGACACATGATGAAGAGGGAAACGGGAAACGTGATGAAGAGTGAAACGGGAAGTTTACGCTCTATTAATTCCGGTCGATAAAACCCACAGTTTAATATTTGATGGACTTTTGAAGTGCTGGGCTTGATATGAAAGGCAGCGTAAGTCTGGCAAACAGAGTGGGACTCCAGAAAGAGTGAAATAGCTGAAGGAAGCCAGGAGATCCCTGAACCTTAGGCAGCGTGTCAAAAAGAATCGGTCAACTCTGATTTCTTTGCCATGAGAATCCAATCATTAACTGGGCCTGCCATTCAGTCTGAATTAGATTATTCTAGAATAGCCCCCGGTTAATGGCTCGGCATGTGTGGAGAGTGTACATGTTCAATCCTCATCAATCCACAGCCTCAAGCAAAATGAGGGATTGGGATAAATGGAGACTTTTTAACTTTAAAAAAACTAGTTTATTGCATCATTGATATGCTACAATAATCACATGTATTAAAATAATGCTACCTCGCACCAGGCATCATCGGTGCACACTAACATACCTGGCCACCCTTATGACTAGACAGGTGGACTTGTGGATGTGTAACGTCCGTGTGTTACATGTGGATGACTAATCCATCCTCCGGCTCCACTGAGCAGATAGCCCCCCCCCCCCCCCCCCCCAACACACCACACAAAAAAAACACAACAGGTTGTTCATACTTTTCTGGTATGCATAATCAATCACAACTCTGCTCTGAGACAAAGATAAATCGAATGAGATATTGATCGAGAAAGAAATACAGAGAGAGAGAGAGAGAACGAAAGAGAGAGAATCAGAGAGTCAGAAAGAGAGAGAGAGAGAGAGAGATAAATAGAGAGAGAAAGAGAGTCAGAGAGAGAGAGAGAGTCAGAGAGAGGGAGAGAGGGAGAGAGAGAGAGAGAGCGAGCTCTAGATCAGCCTTAAGGGTCTCAGCTATCATCCACCCTCAGAGGATTGTAATAATAATAATAATAATAATAGCAATAATAATAATAAT
>JAPMUY010002332.1:25000-27500 GCA_026901105.3 Galaxias olidus
CCAGCCAGCCAGCCAGCCAGCCAGTCAAACCAGCCAGAAGGTCAGCCAAACCAGCCAGCTAGCCAGCCAGCAGGTCAGCTAAACCAGTCAGCCAAACCAGCCAGAAGGTCAGCTAAACCAGCCGGCCGGCCAGCTAACCAGCCAGCTAAAGCGGCCAGCCAGCCAGCTAACCAGCCAGCCAGCCAGCTAACCAGCCAGCCAGCTGGCCCGAGGGAGTGAGAGAGAAGGCAGAGGAGGTCCAGGTGGTGCTAAAGATGGGAGGAGAGAAAACATGGCTTCTGGTTATCTCAAAAAAGACGCCTCTCTGACGTGCTGTTCTGAGAGGACACAGTTTGCCTAGACATTAGAAAGTACATCATTAAAAAGTACATCTTTTCTGTTTCATGTACCGTCTACTTTCAACCTTCAGCATTGAGAAGTACATCTTTAATAAAAACATAATGTTTTGTTTTTATTTATGAATACCTGTGAAACAACAATGCTTACTCCTACTATTTTCCATGGTGTTGCTTTTCGACTTGTGTGGTATTGCTGCTAAGGCCATTCCAAAACCAACGGAAATCCTCCAAAATGTGTGAACGAAAACCATTCGGTAATATTGTGGTGTGAAACGTTGTGTGTCAACGTAACAACAAAGAGTTGGAGTGAAGGGTAATGATCACAGCATTATCACACAGGTATAAGAACAACTTCATGTTAAAGTTCCAATCCTTTTGGGGGTTTTGGGGGGGTATAATTCTCTCAAACTGTTTGAATTTAAAACTTTGTAATACAGTTAAGCGGGCAGTGGCTTTCCGCTAGAAGCCAACACCCTTTTCTTTGTGCTAGTTTTTATTGGGTACCACAGGTAAGGTACTTCAACATAAGACTTCTCTAAAGATAGTTTTCCTACTTAAAGCGATACTTCACCATTTCCGATAGTTTGATATGTTTTCATATCATATACCAATGTTTTATTTTACACATAGCGTTGTCATTAAGCATTTCGCTATCTAACAGCAGAATGTCAAACTAGGTGGGAAAATTATACTATTGTGTAATTTTTTTAAACTACAGCCATTTCCAGCCAGGCGAGTCTTTCCTGGTTCTGAGTTTGATTGGCACAGTGAGCTATGTGCATTGTGGTTTACAGTGAATTAACAAGTGAATTGTACAGTGGTCAGAAAAATACGCACAATTCACTTACATTAATCCTATGACCCTACCCTCAATATACATACTTACTTTATCCTCAACAACAGCATATATTGTTTGTGAAAATCGGTGAACTATCCCTTTAACACTTGTATAACCTAACGGCTACACGGGAACCATACTGAATAATGCTACTACGCTAGTGCTAACTGTGTTATCAACTTAAAAAGTAAAACTAAACTCCTGAATGTAGTGTGTATAAGTCTGTCATACAGTGGTGTGATAAAGGGGAATAAACAAAGGATTGTACCTTTAAGTGTTTCCTTTGATAAGAGCTAAAAGAGGGTGAGATCCAGGTTCCATACACTGCAACCACACAACACACACATAGAGGTGAGTCCAGCACATCAGCAACATAGATAAGATAACATCAGGTTCATTTGTATGTATACAACACGCACCATATGAGCCCCACAGACCCACCAGACATGTCTCAGCAACATGTATACACACAACAATAATAATAGTAATAATAATAATAATAATAATAATAATAATAAACAAACAATAGTAATAATGTTGTGTACCATTATGAAAATCAAACTGAACGATTACACAAATGTTTCACTTTAAACCATTTTCATAAAAGCTAATAGTAACACGCAAACTCGTAAATTTTTGAAGAATACGTAAAAAAGCTATTCAGATAATGAGTTAAATTAAGATAAATATGCCACATGCTAATTTAGACCTCTATTCTATACTGTAAACAAACGAGGCCAACAATCAATCCATGATAACATAGAAACAGTTCAAATAGATCAGGCTGTTCCAGGTTTTATTACATAAAATATACCATGCTACAGGGCCTGTCTATACATTATACACCTTTTCACACACTTTGAGATCTGCTCGGCTGGTCAGTACAAACAGCCAATGGAGACGAGCTAAAGATTAACAACAGGAAACAGGAAGTGAGGTCACTAACCAGTGGTAGAAGATCAATATACCATGCTACGTGGGCCACTCTTACGTTAAACACCTATTCAGCCATTTTTGGTTGTTGGTACGAGATCTCAAATGAAAAACAGGAAGTGACTTCACTAACCAGTAGAGACATAACAGAAGATCAATGACAAGCTGCCGACACTTTGGCTGCTGACACCGGCCCGGTGGAGCAGATCTCGGGAGGTAAACAGGAAGTGGTTTCGGTCACTAACCAGTAGAGATAGTAGAAGAAGGAGAGCACAAAGAAGGACATCTTGCACCACGCCTCCTTCTGGCAGAAGCGCAGCGTGTCGCCGTTCATGACGGAGGCCGGGTCGTAGAGCAGCTCCTTGGTGTCGGTGGGGCTGTGGAAGTACCT
>JAPMUY010002332.1:35000-62500 GCA_026901105.3 Galaxias olidus
CATTGAAACCCCCAGGTTATAGCTGGGATTTCAAATGACTTTAGGCCCATTGAAACCCCCAGGTTATAGCTGGGATTTCAAATGACTTAAGGCCCATTGAACAAACGCTCACCATATACAGATACAAACCACACAGACAAACCTTCATTAGTACCTTGTTTTGCCCTTTCACTCACAATCCCACAGTGAAACTCTCAGTATGTTCACCCCCATTGAGCCCTCAGGAACCCTTATCTTCCACTGTGCTGTGGTATGTTCCTTGAGGTACCTCTATTTCCTGTTCCTGTTGCTATTGGCTACGGAGTGAAGACCAAATCAAAACATATTCAAAGCAGAAAGCTGTTTAAAACCCCAGAGGGACTCTCCTCAACACAATGAACTATCACACCTCCTCAACACAATGGACTATCACACCTCCTCAACACAATGGACTATCACACCTCCTCAACACAATGAACTATCACACCTCCTCAACACAATGAACTATCACACCTCCTCAACACAATGAACTATCACACCTCCTCAACACAATGAACTATCACACCTCCTCAACACAATGGACTATCACACCTCCTCAACACAATGGACTATCACACCTCCTCAACACAATGAACTATCACACCTCCTCAACACAATGAACTATCACACCTCCTCAACACAATGAACTATCACACCTCCTCAACACAATGGACTATCACACCTCCTCAACACAATGAACTATCACACCTCCTCAACACAATGGACTATCACACCTCCTCAACACAATGGACTATCACACCTCCTCAACACAATGGACTATCACACCTCCTCAACACAATGAACTATCACACCTCCTCAACACAATGGACTATCACACCTCCTCAACACAATGGACTATCACACCTCCTCAACACAATGGACTATCACACCTCCTCAACACAATGGACTATCACACCTCCTCAACACAATGGACTATCACACCTCAACACAACACCAGGGTCTAAAAAGGTTTAATGCCATGAACTCAGCTTCTATAATAGAACAGGACTGAACGGTTTCAAGAGGAGAGAGGAGAGAGGAAAGAGGAAATAAAGGAGGAGGAGCAACAAAGGAACATAAAGAGATTTACGAACTAGAGAGAATGATGAAAAGAATGAAATGATAAAAGAGAGATATACGAACTAGAGAGAATGATGAAAAGAATGAAATGATAAAAGAGAGATATACAAACTAGAGAGTCATGAAAAGGAGTTATAAAGAGATATACGAACGAGAGAGATAAAAATAATGAATGAATGATAAAAGACTAGAGAGAGAGAGGGATAAAAATGTGTGATAAAAGAGAGATATATGAACTAGAGCGTGATGAAAAGGAGTGATAAAGAGATATAAGAACGAGAGAGAAGGATAAAAAGGAGAGATAAAAAGAGAGATAGAACTATAGAAATAGAGGAATGAGCTAATGAAAACGGATGAAAAGGAGTGATAGATCTATAAGAACTAGAACTATAGAGAGAGAGGGATGCAAAGGAGTGATAAAGATATGAGGCCTAGAGAGAGAGAGAGGGATGAAAAGGAGCAATAAAGAGAGAGATAAGAAAAGGAGGAGGAGAAGGTAAACTGTCTCTAATGGGTTTTCCGTAAAGCCCTGGTCATGCATATTTAAACAGGCTTACAGGACAGCATGGGGGAGGTGTCTGGAGCACCTGGACTCTGTACCGCCCGTCTGCCTGCCTGCCTGCCTGCCTGTCTGTCTGTCTACCCGCCTGTCTGCCTGCCTGTCTGCCTGCCTGCCTGCCTGCCTGCCTGCCTGCCTGTCCGCCTGTCTGTCTGTCCGCCTGTCTGTCTGTCTGTCTGTCTGTCCGTCTGTCCGCCTGTCTGTCCGCCTGTCTGTCTGTCTGTTTGTCTGTCTGTCTGCCTGCCTGCCTGTCTGTCTGCACCGCCCGCCCGCCTACCTGCTTGCCTGCCTGCCTGTCCGCCTGTCCGTCTGTCCGCCTGCCTGTCTGCCTGTCTGTCTGTCTGCCTGTCTGCCTGTCTGTCTGTCTGTCTGTCTGTCTGTCTGTCTGTGTCTCTCCGTCTTCATAATTCACGGCGGTGTGTTCTTTCTTAATAACGCACAAAGCGTGTTCGCTGAGGAGCTCTGGAACACGGGGAGCGCCGGAGAAACTGCTGCTCGAACAAAAACTAAATATATCCTCTGCCTTCACACACTGCACACACACCATGTCATGTGTAGGGTAAGCCTACGAAGCCAAACACACACACACACACGCACGCACGCACGCACGCACGCACGCACACACATACACACACAAGACATACATGAATTAAACACATACTGTACACACATACACACATCATGTCATGTGTAGGGTACGCCTATGTAGCCAAACACACACACACACACACACGCACACGCACACGCACACGCACACGCACACGCACACGCACACGCACACACACACACACACACATAAATAAAACACATACTGTACGCAAAGGGTGCTCATTAAAAAAACAGCAGCCCCAGTAGCGCTTGCATTAGCAGAGTTCACACCTGCTGTCATTACCGGACGAAGTCCAAACGTCTCCCCTGGTGGAAACACTTCTGACTTAACGTGGCTGAACTCTGCACTGCATTACGTCAACGCTGACCATCGCAGTGAACACGTCTCCCCTGGTGGAAACACTTCTGACTTAACGTGGCTGAACTCTGCACGGCATTACGTCAACGCTGACCATCGTAGTGAACACGTCTCCCCTGGTGGAAACACTTCTGACTTAACGTGGCTGACCTCTGCACTGCATCACGTCAACGCTGACCATCGTAGTGAACAAACCAACATGGTGAGCTGTCGTCAGGGAAAACATCAACTGTTCTGTCAGTACAGCTTTGGCCGTGTGTTATAGGACCATTTTTAGTAACAGTCAGGAGATTTAAAACGTGCAATATAATGTGCACGATTTTACAGCGTTAAGGGAAATAAAGTGTGTGAGTTGTTTAGGAGGGTGTTACTGAAAAAAATAACCAAAACAAGGCATACATTGTTCATAAGTACAACAGAATTATACCAATTGAACTCAAATCATAGCAATTCAATTGAGAGTATTGCGAACACAGCACTGGTACTGTGGTGCTTCAGAGACTAAAGGGCTCATCTGGACGACGCGAGGCTGAGATTAGAGCTCCATCTCTGGGCCCCAGACCCCCTGGGGCCTCTCCTCTACATCTGGTTACCCTGGGGCATCCCCTCTGCATCTGGTTACCCTGGGGCCTCTCCACTGCATCTGGTTACCCTGGGGCTGCCCACTGCATCTGGTTACCCTGGGGCCTCTCCTCTGCATCTGGTTACCCTGGGGCATCCCCTCTACATCTGGTTACCCTGGGGCCTCTCCTCTACATCTGGTTACCCTGGGGCCTCTTCTCTACATCTGGTTACCCTGGGGCTGCCCACTGCATCTGGTTACCCTGGGGCTGCCCTCTGCATCTGGTTACCCTGGGGCTGCCCACTGCATCTGGTTACCCTGGGGCTGCCCTCTGCATCTGGTTACCCTGGGGCTGCCCTCTGCATCTGGTTACCCTGGGGCTGCCCTCTGCATCTGGTTACCCTGGGGCATCCCCTCTGCATCTGGTTACCCTGGGGCTGCCTTCTGCATCTGGTTACCCTGGGGCTGCCCTCTGCATCTGGTTACCCTGGGGCTGCCCTCTGCATCTGGTTACCCTGGGGCTGCCCTCTGCATCTGGTTACCCTGGGGCTGCCCTCTGCATCTGGTTACCCTGGGGCATCCCCTCTGCATCTGGTTACCCTGGGGCATCCCCTCTGCATCTGGTTACCCTGGGGCTGCCCTCTGCATCTCTGGAGGGATCGCTACTACTCTACAACTTCACTTCACTGAAGAGCACAAACTCACGAAAACGCTGAACGGGTGGGAATCGTAGTTTTACTCATACACTCACATGCATGCACACGCACACGCACACACACACACGGTAAAAAATCAAAGTATAAATGCCCACTTGACTGCTGTAAAAGACAGGTCTAGTGACAATACAGGAGCAATTTTTTGAGGTCCAGTGTTCCTTGAAAACTCAGATTGCTTTTTTAACCTTTAAATCAAAAGACTCACGTACATTTTCATGGAATAGAAACTTCAGGCAACATGTTCTAATGGACAGTTCATTCTGCTGAATCCCCTCCTTTGACATGATGTAGTTCTAGTAGAATAGTAAAGTAACTTATTCTCTCTATCTTGAGTCTCACACAGTCCTGTCCAGATAGAAAACTTCAGTCAGTTTTTCCTGCCCAGACTTTCTCTTTCTCTCTCTCTCTTTCTCTCTCCCTCTCTCTCTCTCTCTCTCTCTCTCTCTCCCTCTCTCTCTCTCTTCCTTCCTCCCTCCCGCTCCCTATCCCTCTCCCTTTCCCTCCCTTTCTCTCTCTCTCTCTCTCTCTCTCTCTCTCTCTCATTAACTCCCCACAGCCAGCAGTAAACAAAGCAGCAGACCGGCACTCCCTGGACAGAACGATCCGATAGTCTGAATAACAACCCCCCCCCCTGCTCCTCAGAGAAACAGACAGAGACACGAGAGAAGAGGAGTGGGGTTCATACATACCATAGACCAGGGTTTAAATACAGAAAGAGAGGAAGAAAAAGTGAGGGATGAAAAAATGGAGAGAGTGAAAGCAAACGAGAGAAACTCGCCCTAACTCTAATCCCCTCGGGAGAGGAACCAAAAGAACAACAAAACCGCCAGGGACACTGTCAGTGGTGACCTATCGGCCAATCAGACGAGGCCCTGCTGAACGGGGGAGGAGCTACAGGAGTTGGAGAGGAGCCTCTCAACTCTGTCTGGAGGAGAGCTGCTAATGTGGGACCGCTTTAGACCACCTGGAACACAGGCAGGCAGGCAGACAGGCAGGGGGGCAGGGAGGAAGGCAGGCAGACAGGGAGGGAGGCAGGGATGGAGGGAGGCAGGGATGGAAGGAGGCATGCAGGGAGGGAGACAGGCAGGGGGGCAGGCAGGCAGGCAGGCAGGCAGGCAGGCAGGGGGGCAGGCAGGCAGGCAGGCAGGCAGGCAGGCAGACAGGGGGGCAAGGAGGTAGGCAGGGAGGCAGACAGGGGGGCAGGGAGGCAGGCAGGCGGGCAAGCAGGCAGGGAGGCAGGCAGGGGGCAGACAGGTTGACAGGCAGGCACTCAAACAGGCAGGCAGACGAACAGAAAAGCAGGCAGGAAAGCACGTCGACAGTCTGTCAGGAAGGCAGGCAAACAGGCAGACAAGGAGGCAGGGAATCAGTCAAGCAGTGAAGGAGGGAGGCAGGCAGTTAGTGAAGGGCGGAGCGAGGGAGGAAACGAGGGAGGGAAAGAGAGAGAAAGAGAAAGGCAGGCAAGCAGTAAAGGAGGGCTCCAGGTTCAGAGCGTACGGCTGGACACCCCACTGACCGGACTCTGGAGAAGCTGGCTCTCCTCCCAGAGCTAATGAGACAGAGAGAGAGAGAGAGAGAGAGAGAGAAAGAGAGAGAAAGAAAGAGAGAGAGACAGAGAGAGAGAGAGAGATAGACAGAGACAGAGACAGAGACAGAGAGAGAGAGAGACAGAGAGAGAGAGAGAGAGAGAGAGAGAGAGAAAGAGGCTATGATGGAGACACTCTCAGTCCAGCTAGCAGCCTCTCAGCCTGGCCGCCTACAGGCAGCGCCATATCTCTCCTCTCCCTCTCTTCTCTCCCTCTCCTCATATTTCTCCTCTCTCCCTCTCTTCATACCTCCCCCTCTCCTCATATCTCTCCCCTACTCTCCCCTCCTCTCTCTCCTCCCTCTCCCACTCCTCTGCCCCCTCACCTCTCTTCTCTTGTTCCTGTGTCGTTTATTTATCCAGTGAGTCCCGGGATCGTTATGGTTCTTGAGGGTGTCAGAGAGTGAAGGCCAATTAACACCTTTTAATGTTATTATTCATGAGGCTGCTACAGCAGCAGGGCATCTGGAGCTGTCGGGACGAGGCCAGAGGAGAAGACAAGAAAAGTGGAGAGAAAGAGAGAGAGAGAGAGAGAGAGAGAGAGAGGGGGGGGGGGGGTAAGGAAACTACCAACAATAGCTGAGGAAACTGAACCAGAAATCAGCAGCATAATAAAAGTGTAGAAAATTGACCCATTTATTCATTATATTACATCCACCCACATAACAAAAGAAATACTGTATAATATCCAGCCAGTCAGTCTACCTTCTTCTATCCAGCCAGTCAGTCAAGCATGCGATATCCAGCCAGCCAGCTTTCTATTCATCCATCCATCCAGCCATCCATACAACCAGCAAGCCAGCCATCCATCCAAGTAGTCATCCATCCATCCATCCATTCATTCAAACATCCATCCATTCAGCCATCCATCCATCTATCCATCCATCCATCCTTCTATCCATCCATCCATCCATCCATCCATCAGTCGAGCAAGCCAGTCAGCCAGCCAGCCAGCCAGCCAGTCAACCAGCCAGCCAGCCAGCCAGCCAGTCAACCAACCAGCCATCCACCCATCCATCCATTCATCCATCCACCCATCCATCCACTCATCCATCCATCCACCTAGCCAGTCAGCCTCAGTCTTTCCCCTCTCAATCTCTGTAATCAGGTTTGGCTGTGTGGTTCTCCTCTCTGTAATCAGGTTTGGCTGTGTGGTTCTCCTCTCTGGGATCAGGTTTGGCTGTGTGCTTCTCCTCTCTGGGATCAGGTTTGGCTGTGTGGTTCTCCTCTCTGTAATCAGGTTTGGCTGTGTGCTTCTCCTCTCTGTAATCAGGTTTGGCTGTGTGCTTCTCCTCTCTGTAATCAGGTTTGGCTGTGTGGTTCTCCTCTCTGTAATCAGGTTTGGCTGTGTGGTTCTCCTCTCTGTAATCAGGTTTGGCTGTGTGCTTCTCCTCTCTGTAATCAGGTTTGGCTGTGTGGTTCTCCTCTCTGTAATCAGGTTTGGCTCTGTGGTTCTCCTCTCTGTAATCAGGTTTGGCTGTGTGGTTCTCCTCTCTGTAATCAGGTTTGGCTGTGTGCTTCTCCTCTCTGGGATCAGGTTTGGCTGTGTGCTTCTCCTCTCTGGGATCAGGTTTGGCTGTGTGCTTCTCCTCTCTGGGATCAGGTTTGGCTGTGTGGTTCTCCTCTCTGTAATCAGGTTTGGCTGTGTGCTTCTCCTCTCTGTAATCAGGTTTGGCTGTGTGCTTCTCCTCTCTGTAATCAGGTTTGGCTGTGTGGTTCTCCTCTCTGTAATCAGGTTTGGCTGTGTGGTTCTCCTCTCTGTAATCAGGTTTGGCAGTGTGGTTCTCCTCTCTGTAATCAGGTTTGGCTGTGTGGTTCTCCTCTCGGTTTCTTTGCTTTGGCCTCTAATCTGAATATAGAACGTGTTCATTTTAGCAGCAGCAAAACTCCCCTCCGCCATCTTCAGATCAAACGCTCCCCTTCTCTCCCCTTCGCTCCCCTTCTCTCCCCTTCTCTCCCCTTCGCTCCCCTTCTCTCCCCTTCCCTCCCCTTCTCTCCCCTTCTCTCCCCTTCTCTCCCCTTCTCTCCCCTTCTCTCGCCAATTATCCCTTCTCCTCCAGCAACCAACAAGCTGTAATTAACCACGTAAAAAATAATGATACATATTTTCGACTCTTTAAAAGATACGTTTTCCTTGGACACGTCAAACAGGGTTAATGGATCCACACGGTTTGTTTGGCTATTTAAACTTTGGGAGATGAAAAGGAATGGACACAGAGGATGGAGCGATAAGGCTCACGAGCTGATCGTGTATCTTAAGACTCAAAACCTATGTTATGCTTTTCTTTTCTTTTCTTTAACACGGAATCAGCGTTCTCAATGAATCATCACATAGTTTAATTAAGAGGTCAGAGGTCAATGTTTTTTGCTGTTCAATAACAACTTATAATAGTCCTCATCATCATAATAATCATCATCTTCATTATAATAATCCCAGCCATCGTTTCCCTGCGCATTTGTAGACGTTAACATACGCTATGCCTCACAAATCTAATTATATAATAATTATAATATATACGGTACTGTGCATAAGTTTAAGGCTGGGGATGCTGTTTTGAAGGCAAAGAGTGGTCACACCAAATGTTGATTTGATACAGATTTGCTTTCCCCTCACTTTGTATTTGTAAATTGATATAAAAACAAAAAAAAATTAACATTGATATTTTTCTATATTTTTTTTCTAACTTTAAAGACTTCACACCTGCCTTAAACTTTTGCACCGTACTGTATATACGGTATATATAAAATATATAATAATAGATTCATAATGTCACACTAATCTGCACTGTAACATCCTAACTGTATTTCTATCTCCTTATCCAAAACTCTCTCTTCTTTCATTTCTTATCTCTCTCTTTCTACATTACGTGTCTACCAATCCTCCCCCCTTTTTTATCCATCCTCTCCCTTATTCTCTCCATCCTCTCCGTCATGCTTCTCCCCCCTCGTCCAGCAGGGCCTATCTCCAAAACACACAATGACAAGTTAATGGCTCCGTCCAGCCCCCTCCCCCTCCCCTACCCCTCTCCCCCTACTTTCTCACTCCTCTCCTCCATCTCCTCCTTCTCCTCCCTCCATCCCTCCTTACGTTATGGTGCTTCCACCCGTACTTGGCCTCCACCAAATCCTCTGATTAGGACTGCGGTCTGCTGCTATTTTAACCCTGCCCTGGGAGTCCCAGCATGTCGCCTTTTACAGTGTCCGTACATACAAGAGCACACAACCTCACCGCCTCTGGACAGACCGTTCATTATTCATCTCTCGTTTGGCATGTTCCCTTTTGACAACACCGAGCGGTAAGGCTTCATACAGTGCCACTGTGTCTGTTCCTTTCACTAATGTCAATGCTGCTGTGACAAACATACCTTACATAGTCAGCAAACTGCATAGACAGCCGGGCGACACACTCCATAACGCCCACCCATGAATTACTCATTTGTTACTACAAATTCACCTTTTTCTCCCTTCAGAAACATAATACAGAATGTGTCTTACTACTGCTATTCCACCAGTAGTAATTGGTTGGTTAATTTACTCCAGTGTGAAGTCAGTGACTGGAAGTCACTATCGATATGTTAAGACACATGACTGATAACTATAGAAAGAGGAAGAAAGTCTTTGGAAAAATTTCACGAGTACTCGTCTGTCCATCCATCTACACCCCCCCACCCCAGCCCCCCCCCCAGCATATTTTCATGGAATAGAACCTTAAGCTACATTTTCTAATGGACAGTTCATTCTGCTGAATCCCCTCCTTTGACATGATGTAGTTCTAGTAGAATAGTAAAGTAACTTATTCTCTCTATCTTGAGTCTCACACAGTCCTGTCCAGATAGAAAACTTCAGTCAGTTTTTCCTGCTCTCTCTCTCTCTCTCTCTCTCTCTCTCTCTCTCTCTCTCTCTCTCTCTCTCTCTCTCTCTCTCTCTCTCTCTCTCTCTCTCTCTCTCTCTCTCTCTCTCTCTCTCTCTCTCTCTCTCTCTCTCTCTCTCTCTCTCACACACACACACACACACACACACACACAGAGACATACTGTACCCACACTTACACAAAGGAACACACACACCAGCCCAAACCTTTCTTTTGCTCTTTTAACTTTAAGGAAAGTCTCTCCTGACATGAGGCCAGTACAGGCAGATTTAAGCAGCTGTAAATCTAGCAGAAACTAAGTAACACCATGTAACATCACTCAGAACAGACAGATTGAAGCAGCTTTAAGTCTAGCAGAAACTAAGTAACACCATGTCACATCATTTTGAACAGAAATATTAAAGAAGCTGTAAGTCTAACTGAGGTGGATGAGGTTGTGAAAAATGAACATGATATAAGATTATTCTGAACTCTGGCTTGGAATGTGCAGCTTCCCATAGGGAGATGGGGAGCAATGTAGTGAATACTGAAAGTGCAGCAAGGAGGTGCTGGGTTTGACTATCGTAACTATTGGGTTAGAAAATATTTATTTTTCGTTGTAGATACAGGGAGATGGCACAGTGAACAATGTAGATAGACACAGAACATTGTAGAGGTGGAGAGTTTAAACACAGAGAAAAAGTTGACATTGGCTTTTGGATAGAGGACATTTTTAATAAAGAGTCAGACAACACTGCAGCCCTGTGATAGACTGGCGACCTGTCCGGGGTGTACCCCACCTCTCGCCCTATGTCCGCTGGGATAGGCTCCAGCCCCCCGTGACCCTGTACAGGATGAGCGGTAAAGCTAATGGATGGATGGACAACACTGCAGAAATTAAAGAGTAAATTGAGGAGATAAAAACGACAACATTGGCGATAGCGAACATTGCAGAAAAACGAAGAACATTGTGGCGACTACATTACCCAGAGATACAACACATACTAGACAGACCAGGGACATTGTTGATGCTGAAGAGAGAGAAAACCTATTCCCTCTCTTTCAGAACATTGTTCAGCTTATTTAAGTGGAGTATAGGCAGGAGAGAGAGAGACAGCAACGCCTGCTTTGACATCTCTGGCCACCTGAACCTGTTGCTAGCTGCTGTGATTAGCTCGTTGCTAGCTGCTGTGATTAGCTTGTTGCTAGGGGCTGTGAGTAGCCCGTTGCTAGCTACTGCGAGTAGCCCGTCGCTAGGGACAGTGGGTAACCCGTCGCTAGGGGCTGTGAGTTGCCTGTCGCTAGCTGCTGTGATTAGCTCTTCGCTAGGGGCTGTGAATAGCCCGTTGTTAGGGGCTGTGAGTGGCTCGTCGCTAGGGGCTGTGAGCAGCCCATCGCTAGGGGCTGTGAGTAGCCTGTCGCTAGGGGCTGTGAGAAGCCCGTCGCTAGGGGCTGTGAGTAGCCCGTCTCTAGGGGCAGTGAATAGCCCGTCGCTAGGGGCTGTGAGCAGTCCGTCGCTAGGGGCTGTGAGTAGCCCGTCGCTAGGGGCTGTGAGTAGCCCATCGCTAGCTGCTGTGATTAGCTCTTCGCTAGGGGCTGTGAGCAGCCCGTCTCTAGGGGCTGAGAGTAGCCCGTCTCTAGGGGCTGTGATTAGCTCTTTGCTAGGGGCTGTGAGTAGCCCGTCTCTAGGGGCTGTGAGTAGCCCTTCGCTAAGTCTGAGAGTAGCCCGCACAGAAACCTTGTGACTTGAAATGGCGCAGGATAGCGACACCTTTCAACGTTTAGAGCTAGATACTCAAATGTGTATGTAACAAAGACATTTTCAAGAGATAACTAACTGCTTGGTTGTGCGGAATGTTATGCGTTCTCTTGTATTTTAAACATTTAACTTACTCATACCTTAAAGTATTGAAAACACTTCATAAAGAGAATGACGTAACATCAGACAGCACTTTAAAACAAGGTGTAAACTGCTTGCTGATAAACTCTCGTGAAAGGAAGTCGTCAGCTATTCCAGGTGTGTGCAGCATGCAAGAAAAAGTGTGTTCATTCACACCATCCGAGAAACAGTGGCTGCGAGATGCACATCGATTTTACGCACCTCTCACAATACTCTCCAAAGTGTTCATCTGAGTTAATGAGATTACACGCGAGTCTGCATGCATGGTTCAAGTTCATTTCCAGAAAGACAAAATGGTGTCACTCATTAATTATACATGGACAAAGGCTTTGAAAGTAATTGTGGTTTTCTGCTGTATTGGAGCGTACAAAATGCAACCCCGACTCCGTTCAACTGTTTGAGTCAAACCGAATGTGATTTATCAAGCTACAAATGTGCCTGTCTCTGTTGATCAGTCTGCACCAGAAGATTTTAGTCAGAAAAACAAGAGTTTATATTCCCGTCCTAACCAGGAAGTCTGCTCCAAAATCACCTCCTCGGTCAACTGGTTAAAGTAGTTGGAAGTACCTGTTAGCGGCAACACAGCTAAATAACTGATAGATGGGAAATGCTAGTTAGTTCTGGAAATGCCCCACAGCACAGAATGCTTACGTTTGCTCAAGTCAGGCTTATTTGAATTCCCTGTCTTCTGCTGCTTTTCAACTGACCGGAATTTAACTTAAAACAGGAATTTGTAGGCTTACTCTCAGTATTTCTCAACTAACAGATCGTATTGAAACAGTATTTCTGAAGACTATATGGCCAATATTATTATTATTAGTAGTAGTATTATTATTATTATTATTATTATTATTATTATTATTATTATTATTATTATTATTATTATTATTATTAATACAAATAATAATAATAACAATAATCAGCAGCATGGTGGCTCCGTGGTTAGCACTGTTGCCTCACAGCAAGAAGGTCCTGGGTTCAATCCCCACCTGACCCAAGGGCCTTTCTGTGTGGAGTTTGCATGTTCTCCCCGTGTTCGCGTGGGTTTCCTCCGGGTACTCCGGTTTCCTCCCACAGTCCAAAAAACATGCAGGTTAATTGGTGACTCTAAATTGCCCGTACGTGTGAATGTGAATGTGAGTGCGAGTTGTTGTCTGTCCCTATGTGTCGGCCCTGTGACAGACTGGCGACCTGTCCAGGGTGTACCCCGCCTCTCGCCCTGTGTCCGCTGGGATAGGCTCCAGCCCCCCCGTGACCCTGTGCAGGATAAGCGGTAAAAGCTAATGGATGGATGGATGGATAACAATAATAATACATACAAATCTATATAGAACTTTTCAAAACAAATGTTATGAAGTGCTGAAGCGTTAGCAAAACAATACACTCACAAAAAGTTTAAAGATGAAAACGTACATTAGGGTAAACCTCTTCCAGCCTGAGCTGTGCTGTTCAGTGAGAACATCATTGAGTTGCCTTTGTCTCCAGTGAGGTTCATTCCCAGTCACATGGTGATGCTTTAGGACAGCAGGGCCACAGTGCCATCTTCAGCGCTAATGCTAATGCTATTGTACAGCACTGTAGCTTCCATGGCGTGTCAACAGAACAGACACTTCCATAAAGCTGCGTCAGCACTTCTGTTTGGTACGTAACAAAACAAACGCCTAACACAGAGTCTCTAGAGAGACAGGCAAAAAGATCTGAGCGCCACACGCACACGCTGACGGACACGCACGCGCGCGCACACACACACACACACACACACACACACACACACGCATGCATATACGAGCCCTTGTGTAAGCAATCAGTTCCATAGAGGTTCACATCAGACGCTGTATGTTCAAAACTATTCATCCTCACCTCCAGATGTTACGTGTAGTTTGTGTGTGTGTGTGTGTGTCCTGTGCCAAGTGTGTGTGTGTGCCATGCCAAGCCGCAATGCAAATGCCTGCGGTGGGGACTCTGTTTGAGTGATTGGTGAGAGGAAGAGAGAGGGTAAAGGGAGGTAGAGAGCGAGGGATGGCTAAATGGGTAAAGGTATAGCGGAGAAGTGGATGGATGGAAGGGAGGAGGGTGATGGAGGGAGATTGAATTAGAGTAAACCAGCGATGAATAGAAAACGAGTGAAGAATGGAGAGAAGCTGTAGAGAGTAGGGGATGAAGGGAGAAAGAGAGAGAGGGAGAGAAAGAAAGGGGGGCAGTGGAAACCTTTGTACTGGAACATCAAAAGTGCAGCTACTCGTTTGAAGAATAAACAGGCGGCGCCACGGCAACCACAGGGGAACGCGTTCCGTTCTCCTCTGCGAGCTCGGCTCTGATTGGCCGAGAGAGGTTCACCTTGACACTCACACAGAGAAAAAAAATAAAAACTACAAAAAGAAGATGAGAACTTTCAAAGGAAACGAGGGAACGCAGAGCGTTTGTGAGAAAAGAGACCGTCATTCAGAAAAGAGAGAGCTGACAGAGAAGAGCAAAGAGGGAGGGGACATGCGGCAAGACGCCAGGGTGACAGGAGGTCATGGGAGTTTCTGTCAGCAGGGCTGCTGAGCGACTGCTCTCTTCCCTGACCAGCTACCATGGAACACTGGAACATTGGAACCATAGAACCATGGAAGAGTGGGCCTGTAGAACCATAGAACCATGGAAGAGTGGGCCTGTAGAACCATAGAACCATGGAAGAGTGGGCCTGTAGAACCATGGAACCATGGAAGAGTGGGCCTGTAGAACCATGGAACCATGGAGGAGTGGGCCTGTAGAACCATGGAACCATGGAGGAGTGGGCCTGTAGAACCATGGAGGCGTGAAACAGTGGAACAGGGTCCAAGAGAAACCCTAGAGTAGCCTATCAGCTTAAGAGCACGCAATACTCAACACCCGCTGGAATTAATAAATTAAACAAAAAACAAACAAATTAACAAAAAACAAACAAACAAACAAACGAACCAGACTGGTGCACCAGTGCATGGCTAAACGACTAAATACATACATTCTCAAAACGTATATGAAATGACTTTTTGCTGGCTTCAAAATATATTTCTACGTGATAAGTGAGTGGTTATTTCACCATCAGATGGAGAGAATAAATGGAGTGCAGCAGATAATTGGTCGTTGGTTCAATGGTGGGAACAACTAAACAAAGCACATTAAGCTTAAACCTCTGTATGCGACCACCACAAAAACAAAACCCTCATGCACTTGTCAAAGACCCTTAGAACCCCTCCTGCTCTGGTGTTTTCCAGCAGCGGCCCTGAACAAAACCCTCATGCACTTGTCAAAGACCCTTAGAACCCCTCCTGCTCTGGTGTTTTCCAGCAGCGGCCCTGAACAAAACCCTCATGCACTTGTCAAAGACCCTTAGAACCCCTCCTGCTCTGGTGTTTTCCAGCAGCGGCCCTGAACAAAACCCTCATGCACTTGTCAAAGACCCTTAGAACCCCTCCTGCTCTGGTGTTTTCCAGCAGCGGCCCTGAACAAAACCCTCATGCACTTGTCAAAGACCCTTAGAACCCCTCCTGCTCTGGTGTTTTCCAGCAGCGGCCCTGAACAACAGCAGTTTCTGTTGCGTTCGCTGGTAATCATCAGTTCAAGGCCTTCTTTCCTCCCTCTCTACTTTTCTTCATCCATTTCTTTCCTTATTTCCACTTCCTCCTCCCTTCCGTGGTTTATACCTCCTCCCTCTGCCTTGCTTCCCCATTCATCTCCCTCTTTCCCTCCCTCTTTCCCTCCCTTCTTTCCTCCCTCGCTCCCAGAAGCAAGGTGCGATCAGGAGCCTGCGCTTTGCATAAGCCCTGATTATTCCAGGCAGCAGAGGAGCAGTTGGCAATTTCATGCCACACCTGGGAAAGGAAAACACTCATAAACACACACACACACACACACACACACACACACACACACACACACACACACACACACACACACGTTATCTGTGCACTAAACCTTTAACATTTGTTTTTTTCGCTCTGCGGGAATGTAACCGCATCCCAAATATTCAACATGCAGGATTTGCACAAAGTGGAGTGCGTGTGTGTGTGTGTGTGTGTGTGTGTGTGTGTGTGAGTGTCACTCTGAAAATATTCAAATACCGTTTCCAGGCCTCATGGAAGGCGACAGAAATATACCTATTGTGATAATCACAGAGAGAGAGACACAACCATGCCCCGTCACCCCTCAGCCTCAAAGAGATGCACCAGGCACATAGTAAGATACACCCCACATGGAACCCAACGCACCTAAAGTTCTCTGATCACCAGGCACATAGTAAGATACACCCCACACGGAACCCAAGGCACCTAAAGTTATCTGATCATCAGGCACATAGTAAGATACACCCCACATGGAACCCAACGCACCTAAAGTTCTCTGATCACCAGGCACATAGCAAGATACACCACACACGGAACCCAAGGCACCTAAAGTTATCTGATCATCAGACACATAGCAAGATACACCACACACGGAACCCAAGGCACCTAAAGTTCTCTGATCACCAGGCACATAGCAAGATACACCACACACGGAACCCAAGGCACCTAAAGTTATCGGAGCACCATAGTAAGATACACCTCACACAAAACCCAAGGCACCTAAAGTTCCCTGAGCCTAAGCGTCTCTGACAGGCCGCTTCCCCGACACTTCCACTACCCTGGAGAGCAGGAACAGCAGAAAGTGGTGTTGTGAGACATAGGGTTTACAGAGCTAAAGTGAGCCTGGCGGGGCCTGGCGGGGCAGGGCGGGGCAGGGCGGGGTGATGGTGGGGTTAGGGTGAGGGCGTCCTGGCCGGAGGCGATCTGTGCAGACGGAGTGTTGGCGGTCCAGCTAGCCAATCACACAGCGCCAGCCTCAGCAGGCCTCCGCGCACCGAACCCTGGGTTATCCTCCCTGCGCTGAGTCATCGGTGCAGAGGGGGAGAGGACACACACACACACACACACACACACACACACACACACACACTAACACACTAATACACACACACACGCACATGCACACACACACACGCACACGCACACGCACACACACACACACACACACACTAACACACTAATACACACACACACGCACACACACACACGCACACACTAACACACACGCACACACATTAACACACACACACACACACACACACACACACACACACACACACACACACACACACACACACACACACACACACACTAACACGCACGCCGGCAGGCAGGCAGGCAGGCAGGCAGGCAGGCACGCTCACACACACACACACTACCACCACCGCCCCTGTGTAGCTCTTGTTTCTATCCACACTAGAGACAAGGGAAGAGGGGAGGAAAAAAGAGAGAAAGACATCGCTGCTGTCCAGCTACAGCTGGGGGGGGGCATCTTCCTCCTCGTCCTCTTCCTCCTCCTCAGCATGCAGGTTCAGCTGCACCTTCGTTCTCCTACCTCCTGTTGTTTCTCCTTTCAAATCCTCCACACTTTCTTTTCCCCCTTCACCCTCCTCCCCTTTTTTCTTGTCCTCCCACCTCTACTCCTGTTCCTCTCGCTTCCAGGTAAAGGTTCACACAAAATGTCTCGTAGCTCAGCTTTCTGTCAGCTCTAAAGGGGGGGTGGTGGTGGTGGGGGTGGTGGGGGGGGGGGGGGGGGGGTCTCCTATTGCACGCTGTCTGTCTCCTGTTCCTCTGTCTCTGGCACTTCCTGTTCTATTACAGCAAACCTACTCCATCCTGATGGCTATGGTAAGACCTGGATCAGAGCATAGCTATGGTAAGACCTGGATCAGAGCATAGCTATGGTAAAACCTGGATCAGAGTCACACTAAATAGTCTATCTCTGTTGTAGTGGGTCACACTGAATACAGTCTAGCTCTGTTGTAGTGAGTCACACACTGAATACAGTCTAGCTCTGTTGTAGTGAGTCACTGAATACAATCTAGCTCTGTTGTAGTGGGTCATACTGAATACAGTCTAGCTCTGTTGTAGTGAGTCACACACTGAATACTGTCTAGCTCTGTTGTAGTGAGTCACACACTAAATACAGTCTAGCTCTGTAGTGAGTCGCACTGAATGCAGTCTAGCTCTGTTGTAGTGAGTCACACACTGAATACAGTCTAGCTCTGTTGTAGTGGGTCACATCGGCAGAAAAAACTGTTTATTCCCCACGGGGCCCTCCCAGGGAATGCAGGAGCCCCACTGGGCCCCTGGGCTACGTGTTGACAACACAGATAAAGATGCACAGCCTTCAAACCTACCACTGACCCCCCCCCCCAGACTCTCTCACTGGCAGACTCTCTCGCTCCTGATACACACACACACACACGCACGAACGCACGAACGCACACACACACACACACACACACACACACACACACACACACACACACACACACACACACACACACACACACACACACACACACACACCCACCCACCCAATCTAAACAGCTCTGGTCTGTTTGCCCTGCTGCCCTCCGGGAGGCGCTACAGGTGCCTCAAGACCAGAACAAACAGATTTAAAAACAGCTTCTTCCCCCAGGCAATAACCCTGCTGAACTCAAATTTGTAACCCCTGTGCAATAGTCATATAGGTATATTTATTTAATTCCGTGCAATACCTGTTAATTCCGTGCATAGCTGTATAGACGTATTTTTCAGCTGTGAATTTCATACATAGATTTAGATATTTTCTTACTGCAATGTACATAGACATGTGGATATATTTTTTATCGGGACTACGTACCCATCTTATCTTATCTTATTTTATACTTTTATTTATTTTATTTTATCTTATCTTATTCCTGTTTTAATCTGTACTGCACTGTTTGGTGGTTGCTTAATCTCATTGTACCTGTGTATAATGACAATAAAGGCATTCTAACTTCTAACTTCTTCTAACTTCTAACTAACACCCAAACACACATTTACTCTCACTCTCTGACTTACCTACACATGTGTGCACACACTCTCTTTCTCACAAACCTACCGGCACACACACATACACACAAACACACACACACACACACACACACACACACACCCAGACAGAGGCAGCGAGCAGCAGAGCGATGAAACAGATGTCACAGTGTGGCTGGAAGGAGGAGAACTCACACCATCAGACCGTGGCCTCAGGCTCTACGCCACACGCACACGCACACGCACACGCACACAGACTAACACACACACACACACACAGACTAACACACTCACACACAATCTCACCAAGGAGGAGGACACACATACACGCACACGCGCACGCACACACACACACTCACGAACACACGCACACACTAACACACACACACACACACACACACACACACACACTACGCCACACACACAGACTAACACACACACACACATACATACACACTCACACACAATCTCACCAAGGAGGAAGAGACACATACACGCACACGCACACCCGCACGCACACACACACACTCACGAACACACGCACACACTAACACACACACTACGCCACACACACAGACTAACACACACACATACATACACATTCACACACAATCTCACCAAGGAGGAGGACACACGCACGCATGCACACACACACACAATCTCACCAAGGAGGAGGATGCATACACACACACACACACACATTCACACAAACACATTCACAAGATCTCACCAAGGAGGACTTTCACACAAACACGTTCTCGACACGAGACACAATCTCACCAAACTAAACTCTCTGAAGAGACTAACATACACTAGCACACCCTCACACCCACACAAACCAACCAGCGCAACCCTAACCCTAACCCTAACCCTGACCCCGACCCTGACCCCAACCCTAACCCTGACCCCAGAGAGAGATAACATACACTAGCACACCCTCACACCCACACAAACCAACCAGCGCAACCCTAACCCTAACCCTGACCCTAACCCTAACCCTGACCCTGACCCCAACCCTAACCCTGATCCCAGAGAGAGATAACATACACTAGCACACCCTCACACCCACACAAACCAACCAGCGCAACCCTAACCCTAACCCTAACCCTGACTCTAACCCTAACCCTAACCCTGACCCCAGAGAGAGATAACATACACTAGCACACCCTCACACCCACACAAACCAACCAGCGCAACCCTAACCCTAACCCTAACCCTGACTCTAACCCTAACCCTAACCCTAACCCTGACCCCAGAGAGAGATAACATACACTAGCACAGCCTCACACCCACACAAACCAACCAGCACAACCCAACCCTAACCCTAACCCTAACCCTGACTCTAACCCTGACCCCAGAGAGAGATAAAATACACTAGCACAGCCTCACACCCACACAAACCAACCAGCACAACCCAACCCTAACCCTAACCCTGACCCTAACCCTGACTCTAACCCTGACCCCAGAGAGAGATAACATACACTAGCACAGCCTCACACCCACACAAACCAACCAGCACAACCCAACCCTAACCCTAACCCTGACCCTAACCCTGACTCTAACCCTGACCCCAGAGAGAGATAACATACACTAGCACAGCCTCACACCCACACAAACCAACCAGCACAGGCACACGCTACATCACGTGGCAAATGCACTTCCACACAAAAAAGGGACTATCATGCTGAATTAATAATATGGTAATAATATAATGTATTGTAATAATCATTATAAATTTTATTGCATTAGGTAGGGCAAGCAGAGGATAATATCCATACATTTTTATTTTGTATTACTAATCAAAGTTAATCCAAACCAGAGATCTTTTTACGATCGACTGCGCTTCTCCGCAGAACAAAAGTCTAATATTGTAGGGGGCAGGCAGTCAGTCAGACAAAAGCCATCACTCAGCGTAAACGATTGTAATTCAATGAACGAAACTGACTGACATATCTTTGAATACTTAACCTTCCTTTCAACAATGTCCTTTGAAATGAAACCCTTTCACTAAAGCTGTCAGAGCGCTGTTACATAACGCTATAAGCAGTAATAAGAGTGGCTCGTGCTTCAACAACCTTAGAGAGGAAGTGAGGTCGTGACACAGGAAGTGTTTGGTGTCAGATCATTACCTTTCTCAGCAGGTTGCAGATCCTCTCAATGTTCCGCAGTCTCTCCCTCTGTAAGTGGACAGACAGGAAACAAGAAACAGGAAGTGGTTACGTCCAGTCAAAACAAAAGGGCTACCTCCACCCCATCAAACGATACCGAAACAATGCAGTAGTTCCTTCCCGACTCATCAAATATACAACACATCTCAAAGCAACACATCTATAGTTTTTTGTTTACAATGTTTAGTTATGGAAGAAGGGCACAATGGGATCTAAATAATGTTGTACATAATAAGTTTCATAAATAATATAGCAGAACGTGCGCAATGTGTTTGGTTGTACTTTTTATAGATAACCCATTTTAAGAACATCCACTGACGTCAATGTATAATTCATAAGCATTGCTAATGTATGTGTCCTTCAATGACTAAACAGCGTACATACAACATGTAAGAAAGGGTCACTTGCAGAACTTGCTAGGTCAAAGGAAGTGCCTTCTCCAGAAAAGTTGAATATGTGTGTTAGCATGTTTTGTAGGCTTCTCTGTTATTTTGATGTAATTTTGATGTAATTTAAAAAAGTAATTTGACTTAGCTTACTCCACGTAAATTATACAGATATTTTGATCATCATTATTTTAAGTTTAAGTTCCTTCTCCAGAAAAGTTGAATATGTGTGTTAGCATGTTTTGTAGGCTTCTCTGTTATTTTGATGTGATTTTGATGTAATTTAAAAATGTAATTTGACTTAGTTTACTTCATGTAAATTATACAGATGTTCTGATCATCGTTATTTTAAGTGGAAGGTTACCTTGAAGCGTCACTGTGTTTGCCAGGGAAATAACTCTGTTTTTATGAAAAAGTGACTTAGGAGTCTTTGCAAGCGCCCTCCTCATGTTTTCATAAACACCTCTCTCTCTCTCTCTCTCTCTCTCTCACTCTCTCTCTCTCTCTCTCTCTCTCGCCCACCCATGAATTACTCATTTGTTACTACAAATTCACCTTTTTCTCCCTTCAGAAACATAATACAGAATGTGTCTTACTACTGCTATTCCACCAGTAGTAATTGGTTGGTTAATTTACTCCAGTGTGAAGTCAGTGACTGGAAGTCACTATCGATATGTTAAGACACATGACTGATAACTATAGAAAGAGGAAGAAAGTCTTTGGACAAATTTCACGAGTACTCGTCCGTCCATCCATCTACACCCCCCCACCCCAGCCCCCCCCCCAGCATATTTTCATGGAATAGAACCTTAAGCTACATTTTCTAATGGACAGTTCATTCTGCTGAATCCCCTCCTTTGACATGATGTAGTTCTAGTAGAATAGTAAAGTGACTTATTCTCTCTGTCTTGAGTCTCACACAGTCCTGTCCAGATAGAAAACTTCTGTCAATCTGTCAGTTTTTCCTGCTCTCTCTCTCTCTCTCTCTCTCTCTCTCTCTCTCTCTCTCTCTCTCTCTCTCTCTCTCTCTCTCTCTCTCTCTCTCTCTCTCTCTCTCTCTCTCTCTCTCTCTCTCTCTCTCTCTCTCTCTCTCATATAAAATATGAATAAAGCTCCATTGTACACCAGGATATGATGGACACTATAATAGTTTATGCTGGTATAGTGGGGCAAAAAAGTATTTAGTCAGCCACCAATTGTGCAAGTTCTCCCACTTAAAAAGATGAGAGAGGCCTGTAATTTTCATCATAGGTACACTTCAACTATGAGAGACAGAATGGGGGGAAAGAATCCAGGAAATCACATAGTAGGATTTTTAATGAATTAATTGGTAAATTCCTCGGTAAAATAAGTATTTGGTCACCTACAAACAAGCAAGATTTCTGGCTCTCACAGACCAGTAACTTCTTCTTTAAGAGGCTCCTCTGTCCTCCACTCGTTACCTGTATTAATGGCACCTGTTTGAACTTGTTATCAGTATAAAAGACACCTGTCCACTACCTCAAACAGTCAGACTCCAAACTCCACTATGGCCAAGACCAAAGAGCTGTCAAAGGACACCAGAAACAAAATTGTAGACCTGCACCAGACTGGGAAGACTGAATCTGCAAAAGGTAAGCAGCTTGGTGTGAAGAAATCAACTGTGGGAGCAATTATTAGAAAATGGAAGACATACAAGACCACTGATAATCTCCCTCGATCTGGGGCTCCACGCAAGATCTCACCCCGTGGGGTCAAAATGATCACGAGAACGGTGAGCAAAAATCCCAGAACCACACGGGGGGACCTAGTGAATGACCTGCAGAGAGCTGGGACCAAAGTAACAAAGGCTACCATCAGCAACACACTACGCTGCGCATGGGGGTGGAAACATCATGCTTTGGGGCTGTTTTCTGCAAAGGGACCAGGACGACTGATCCGTGTAAAGGAAAGAATGAATGGGGCCATGTATCGTGAGATTTTGAGTGAAAACCTCCTTCCATCAGCAAGGGCGTTGAAGATGAAACGTGGCTGGGTCTTTCAGCATGACAATGATCCCAAACACACCGCCCGGGCAACGAAAGAGTGGCTTTGTAAGAAGCATTTCAAGGTCTTGGAGTGGCCTAGCCAGTCTCCAGATCTCAACCCCATAGGAAGTCTTTGGAGGGAGTTGAAAGTCCATGTTGCCCAGCGACAGCCCCAAAACATCACTGCTCTAGAGGAGATCTGCATCGAGGAATGGGCCAAAATACCTGCAACAGTGTGTGAAACCCTTGTGAAGACTTACAGAAAACGTTTGACCTCTTTAATTGCCAACAAAGGGTTTACAACAAAGTATTGAGATGAACTTTTGTTATTGACCAATTACTTATTTTCCACCATAATTTGCAAATAAATTCTTTAAAAATCAGACAATGTGATTTTCTGGAATTTTTTTTTTCTCATTTTGTCTCTCATAGTTAAGGTATACCTATGATGAAAATTGGAGACCTCTCTCATCTTTTAAGTGGGAGAACTTGCACAATTGGTGGCTGACTAAATACTTTTTTGCCCCACTGTATTAATCGTGACCCACTCTGCACCCGCTGGCACTCAGAATAAAGGCCTTGCTGTATAGGAGATGTCTCCTTATCTTTGATATACAAATCATATTTAAAATTGAATCAGTTTGATTTGTTTTTAAATAAAGGTTTTGCAGTAAGAGCTTACAATCATTTCACCATTGTAAATAATGTTTATGAAGCAACACAACAATGTATGTTGTATGTTGTATGTTGTCATGTGATTCTGAGTTTGAGTCTGTTGGTAAATTGAAGTGCAAGTTGTGAATATATAAACAACCGACCCACTTTTTGTTGTAGTGAAGGGCCACTCCCTGGTTAATACTCTAACACCACGACATAGCATGACATAGCATGACATAGCCAATGACAAACCATGTAATCTGCTGCCTTTTAGTAGCTATTTTAAATCCACTTTGTTGTTTGTGTGTGTCGGATATTAAAGTGAAAGAGAAGGATGGGAGACCCCAACAAACTGAGCTCTAAAGAGAGACCAACACGCACTTTCCGTACAGTAACAAGGGCCAACCAGTATAGGGTGCCCCCCCCCCCCCTCATCATGCACCTGGACTCTATGTTCACATCTCAAGTCATCAGCCCCCCCCCCCCCCCCCCCCCCCCCGCCCCCACCCCCGGTGGGAAGCAAACCCCAGGTATAAACTGAGCTAAAGGGATTAGGGGCCATATTTAGAACAACTCAGCTGCCAAGGTACAGCTGGAGGCGGGTGGGCCCGTTTTCAATTGCATGTGGCAGTAGTTACTGTTTTTTTTCAGGGCGGGGGGGTTGTTTGAATTTGTGTTTCGTTGGTGGGTGGGCGTGTGTTTGTGTGTGTGCACTTATTTTGGTAGCTTATCTGGTGTAACGTGCGTGTGTGTGTGTGTGTGTGTTTACAGTATGTGTTTGATAGATGATTGCCATATGGATCTACATTGACCTGGTGTTTATTTCCACCTCTGTAAGTGTAAGGTCCAGCCCAGCCGGTCCTGATGGTGTCTTAGAGTCTCATCTCCCTGCGTTGCCGTGGGAGACGGGAGAAGGGTACCACTATTCTAACAGCCAGAGCTGAGGGATGAATGATGCATGAGGGAAACTCTTAGAAGAATTCAAAGACTCTGTCTCCGTAGGACGCTGGTGCTAAAATATCCTCTTATTGTGAAAAGAAGACACACACACACACACAGACAGTGTCCTCCTCATGTTTTCATAAACCTCTCTCTCTCTCTCTCTCTCTCTCTCTCTCTCTCTCTCTCTCTCTCTCTCTCTCTCTCTCTCTCTCTCACACACACACACACACACACACACACAAATAAACATAGACACACACACAAAGACAAACACACCAAGACACACTTTCCCATGACAACATGTATAGTCAGATGGATGCCGATGCTGAAATGTCCTCTAATTGTAAAAGAAGTCTGAACGTTACCCCCCCCCCCCCCCAAAGTCCCATTAATGAGAAGAGCAAACATCCATATTTAAATACTCCTGTTTTTTTCTCCTCTCTCCTTCTTCAAACACCACTTCGTCCTTACCGCCAGGGAAGAAGTTCCCTCCAACAACATGTATAATTTATGGTTATTTAAATATTGCAGCTGGGCTGCATGGAGGAGATCCTGGGCCATTGTAACGGGGCAGAGTCTTAGAGGCAGGGCAGTCTGTGGGCTAACCCTAACCAAAGCATCGGCTACGGCATGAACTCTATCGCTCCTTATACACACACACACGCACGCACGCACGCACTCACTCACACACACACACACACACACGTACGCACACACACACACACACACACACACACACGCATATTAAAAGAGGATGCATTAAACAGCAACCAGATTAGAGGAAAATCAATTCCAATTCCTTTAAACAGATGTCCATGTCAAGTGTTTTGTGGAAGCGTTGTGATGGGTGGTTTGATATACTTTGAAATGAAAGCTGGGCTGTGGTCTGAATTGTAAATACAATGTCACCGACTCTACTCAATATGAATTAAAGTACGATGCAAAAAACCCTAGAAGAATGTAATTCATATTCAATTAGTGTTATGCCTGGTGGCACCACTGGAAGGCTGGATCCAAATGCAGGACTCCTCAGACGGGATATAGGTGTATCAGAGATCGTTTTATTGGTAAGCGAGGTTCGGTACACAGGAAGGCAGTCAGAAAACCAGGCAGACAATCCGATAAGGAGAAGGCAAAAACAGAGACGATGGCACAGGCAGGGGTCAAAACCAAAAAGCACTTGAGTATTCATAAATCGCGGGAACGCTTGACACATGGTACAAAGACGAACTGGCACAGGACATGGAAAACAAGGACTATTTAAACAGGAGGTAAGTGGACACAGGTGACACCAATAAGGGGCGGGGCAGGCAATTATCCTGACGAGGAACACACGAGGGGAGAAAACAGGTTCTGAAACGAGAGGGAAGATCAGTACACACTTCAACCTCATAACCACATAACATTTAACAAAGTTGACGAGACATGACAATTAGCCCATGGACTTCTGTGTTTTTACTGTGTAATGTCCAGGGATGTCAATCAGAAGACGAAGCCCCTGATCTCCTGCTGGTCTTAAACCCACTTAGCTTAACCCTCCTGTTATCTTCAAATTTACTAACATTGTTCGCCCTTTGGGGTCAATTTGACCCCAGTAATTAAAGCCTTCAGAAAATTACTTTAATTTAAATTGTTGACCAAGTTTATTTGTGAAATACTTTGTACTACATAAATCTGCCATTAAATTAAGCATCCCTCCCCCACAGCCCCCCTTATACAATGTTAAAGTTGCTGTAGGAATTATGTGCTTTCCTCCCCAATGTGGTTTGAACTATAAGGAGTTCTCGTCATACTGAATGCATGGTTATGTAAGGTTGAGGCCCTAAAGCATAGGGAAGTATTTTAAATATTATAATGTAGTTTTTGATGGTGGCTCAAACATCAGCCACAACCAGCAGAACAAATCTGCCTAAATTCTTAATTTTTCATATATGTTTTATACAGCTAAAACAGCCTGGGGTCAAATTGACCCCGAAGAACACCGATGCGTATAACATGTGTACAGGACATTGAAAACATATTATCATGTCAATTTGATGTTTAACCAGTTATCTCTATTATATTAGGAAAAGTCATTAAATATGAAGCAAAACAAATTATGCCAATCATTTCTTTAGGGACGTCAAACATTGAATGGGGTCAAATTGACCCCAAAGATAGCAGGAGGGTTAAGTTAACCAGCACGAGTGACCTTTAACCTTTGCAAATCACGCCACTCAAAATCAGCGATTGAGCCATGGTAAGCAGACTACTCATAACCTCTGCATTTCTGTGATATTTGTTTCTGTTACCAAGAAACAGCACAGCACCCCCATTCTAGAACCGTTCTAGAACGTTTCACGCTCAGCTCTTTAAAACAGACACATAGTGTTCCGGTCCGTTCTAGAACGTTCCACTCTCAGCTCTTTAAAACAAAGACACATAGAATTCCGGTCCGTTCTGCCTGTCCTCCTAATGAACATTCTGTTTGGGTACACAACACAACACAGTCACAATATGATAAAGCAATCACAACAACAACAACAACAACAACAGCAGCAGCAACAAAAGTAACGAGCCTGCTAGAGACCAGGGCTAATTAGGCCTTCTGCCAGCGGGCCCTGGAGGAGGCTGTCCCTGTGAACACCTCACGAGGACAAAGCCAGCACGCTCTCCTCCGCCTTCATCTCAGACGAGGGTTTCATCGAGGCCATATGCAAATGGATGCGAGTCAGCGGCGCATGCAGCAGCTGTGAGGAAGACCCACGCACACAAACACACGCACGCCGAAGAACTGCCGACACGTATATCAACGCTTCTCAACGCTTCTCATTAGCAAGCAATTAGGGGCTTTGGAGGATGTCTTTGAAAATGTTACTCGGCAAGATTTTTGCTTGACAAGCAGAGAGAAGCTAGGTGGGAAAGTGATAAACAAAAGAAGAAGTCAGGCTGCAGAGAGAGGGATAAACAGAGGGAGAGATAGAGAGGGGGGATGAGAGAGGGGGAGAGAGAGAGAGAGCAGGGGGAGGAGGGGGAGAGATAGAGAGCAGGGGGAGGAGGGGGAGAGATATAGAGAGCAGGGGGGAGGAGGGGGAGAGAGATAGAGAGCAGAGGGGAGGAGGGGGAGAGAGATAGAGAGCAGGGGGGAGGAGGGGGAGAGAGATAGAGAGCAGGGGAGGGGAGGGGGGAGGAGGGGGGAGGAGGGGGAGAGAGATAGAGAGCAGGGGGGAGGAGGGGG
>JAPMUY010002332.1:67500-92500 GCA_026901105.3 Galaxias olidus
AGAGAGAGAAGGAGAGAGAGAGAGAGAGAGAGAGCGGGAGAGAGAGAGAAGGAGAGAGAGAGACAGAGAGACAGAGAGAGAGAGAGAGAGAGACAGAGAGAGAGAAAGAAAGAGAGAGAGACAGCGAGAGAGAGAGAGAGAGAGAAGGAGACAGAAACAGAGAGACCATAAACCATTGAGCTGTGCTCTCTGTGCTAATAACTTATGCAGCTTCCAGCGTATAATCACATGCAATAAAAAGGATAAATTATACCATAAGTAACCAAAGTCTGCACTGTGAGACCATCTGAAAAGTGAAATAAAAATGTCTCTGAAATTATAGATTCTTTTCATTTGCAGGAATCCTCCACAGTAAAGCAGTTACTTTTCCTCACGAGAAGTTATCTATTTTTCCTTAAGTTGTTATTCACGCAAGAAACAAACAAAATGAACTTCGTCTCACTCTGAATTGTTTTCTCCCAAATGCAAATTACAGTAATAAACTGTTGCCGTCTGAGAACACTGTGAACGCTATCATATTTCCCAGAATGCATTGTTGTACACAGTCATTTACTGTATTAGCAATACGCAGTAAATTACTGTTAGAAATTGGCTGTAAATTTACAGCAATTATTCACAGTGTAGGGCTAATCTTTCTTCTCTAAACTTATTTCTCTTCTTCGTTCCTTTTCTTCTCAGACAGACACACAGACACAAGCCATCCGTTTTAGTTGTTTTAAAGCCAGACGTTTTTTTATTTTTTTAAATCAAAGTCACCTTCAAACTAAATGTGCAGACGATGTCATCCATCTTAGATCCAGCCAGTGGGAAAACCAGCAACTCCATAGAGAGGGGTTTACAACAATACTGTCTTTTTCCTTCTAATGGTGGGCATGAGTTATGGATATTTACGTTTAAATACATATGCTTTCCAATGCATACTGTGTGTGTCACAGGCCAGCCCCACTTCAACAACCACACTTATTTTCATGAAATGTCTACCAACGATACAAACGCACACACAATTCTGCTCCCAGATATAAAATATTATAAGTAATTTCATTTCTTAAATAGAGTGTATATAGATATTTATGTCTCCGATTTCTGGGCAGAAACACACTGTCAAGTACTAAGATGATCATCTTGAAGGCTGGTGGAGCTTTGAGGAGCTCTCTGGATGAATTCCCGTCCAGAAGCCCCAGCGTGTGCACAGTCTGTATGGGCACGGCCCCAGATTCAAGGCCCTACGTACGGAAGAAGAAGAAAAAAGACAGAGAGAGGGAATAGATTTTGGCAGGGGGGCAAAGTCACAAGCCTGTTAAAGCAGGGACTCCAGGACATTTCCCAGTGACGCCGTTGTGACGGTTGCCAAGCGGCAATGTCGGAGTTTGTAGTTACTACGGAGGACTTTGGGTGAGCTTTGAGAAACGAGAGGCCAACACGATAAGGAGTCATACAAGGTGAGAGTTCATTTTGAGAAACAGAGAGGTCAACACCATGAGGAGTCATACAAGGTGAGAGTTCATTTTGAGAAACAGAGAGGTCAACACCATGAGGAGTCATACAAGGTGAGGGTTCACATTCTCCCTGAAATAGTTTCCCCTGAAAAGTTTGAAATGTGGTGTGTCTCTCTCTCTCTCTCTCTCTCTCTCTCTCTCTCTCTCTCTCTCTCTCTCTCTCTCTCTCTCTCTCTCTCTCTCTCTCTCTCTCTCTCTCTCTCTCTCTCTCTCTCTCTCTCTCTCTCTCTCTCTCTCTCTCTCTCTCTCTCTCTCTCTCTCTCTCGCACGCACGCACGCACGCACGCACGCACGCACGCACGCACGCACACACAAAATCCAATGCTAACCCGCCAGCCCAGGGCTACATTCTGACAGTCGATTGTTATCCAGGTACAAACAAACAGCGCTTCCTGGCTAGCTGTAAGTACGCTAACGTTGATCTTTCCCCAATCTTAAACTCTTTTTTTTAACCATTGTCTTAATGTTACAAAAAAATAAATAAATAACATACATATACTCTAACATTTCATGTGTTTTGTAAATTGTATTCAAAATGCTCTTATTTTGCCATGGGTCTAAAAAGGTAAGAAAAAAAACGGAGTAAGCCCAAACATCTCCCTCCTGCCTGGAGAGACTCCATTTCCCAGGGTCAACACAAAGTGTGAAACACTTCTCTGTGTAAAAGCCTCAGAACAAAGTCAGTCTGGAGCCCAAAAGCTCTGTGAGTCCAGGCAGAAATGAGACATTTTCAGGCTTTGCCTGGCCAGCATACAACATGCCCCTTGTTACAGACTAATAAGAACATCTCAGAAATAGAACAATAATAAAATATATGGTACGTATATAATTTCCACTGTGTGTTCCAACTCAGTTTTATTTTCCTGTTAAACCAAGCAGAGGAGACTATGAATGTACAGAGAATAGAAAGTCTCTATACTACGCTCCCTGAACAAAGCCAGGAGGCGCAGGAACTAAGGTTGATTATATTGTAGCCCCTGGCAACCAACAGGTTAACAACGGGTCGGCCATTTTGGGGGGCCCAGCCCAGGTTTCCATGGTACTCAAACTAATTCTAGGATGTCAGTAACAATGCTGTATGTATGAGCCAGATGATTTCTTCACGTAATTTTGAATGTAAAGAAACTTGGCTTTAAGTAAAGTTTTGTGCAGAGTGAAGCAGACTTTTGAGGATTAATGAGCGTGGCTCTCGTCCTATTCGGTGGCATAATTCGTGGTGGCTCAGTCAGTCAGTCAGGTGTGGCAGAAGGCGGCGTACAGCGGACATCTGCTCGCTGTGTTATTGATGGACAGCTGACAATGGAACCGAGCATAGAGAGAGATCAGAGGCATACTGACACAGTGGGGTGGGCGTGCACACACACACACACACACACACACACACACACACACCTACATATACACACACACACACACACACACACAGACACACACACACATACTGTATATACATGCACACACACACACACACACACACACACACACACACACACACACACACACCCTTTGGAGCTAACAGTGCACACACACTCGTACACACACACACACACACACACACACACACACACACACACACATACATACCCCCACACTCCCACACACACACACACACACACACACACACACACACACACACCCTTTGGACCTAACAGTGGACACAGTACTTTATCTGGGTTCATTGGAGACCTACCGCATGGAGAGGGTTGCCCTGGTCTATGGGGACCTTAAAGTCTGCCTGGAGCTCATCGAAGGCTGTTATCTGTAGAAGGAAAGAGGGGAGGAAGGGAGGCAGGGAGGGGGGAAGGAAGGAAGGAAGGAAGGAAGGAGGGAAGGAAGGAAGGAAGGAAGGAAGGAAGAGCATGAAGGTGGGAGAAAGGAAGGGATGATAAAGTGGTTAAAACGTATCACTTGTTGCCATGACGCTCAGTTACAACTAAATAGACAATGTTGTGAAAAGATATTGTCGACAGTTCATCACTTTATATATCAAAACAAATAAGTATTCATTAAGTAATCCATCACTTTATATATCAAAACAAATAAGTGTTCATTAAGTAATCCATCACTTTATATATCAAAACAAATGAGTGTTCATTAAGTAATCCATCACTTTATATATCAAAACAAATAAGTGTTCATTAAGTAATCCATCACTTTATAATTCAAAACAAATAAGTGTTCATTAAGTGATCCATCACTTTATATATCAAAACAAATAAGTGTTCATTAAGTAATCCATCACTTTATATATCAAAACAAATAAGTATTCATTAAGTAATCCATCACTTTATATATCAAAACAAATAAGTGTTTATTAAGTAATATATCACTTTATATATCAAAACAATCCATTATGATCCATTAGTGGTGGCCTAGTGGGTGGCACTACTATCTGGTGGTCACGAGTTCAAATACCACCACCAGTGTGCCCTTGAGCAAGACGTTTCTAACCCTAAATTGCTCCAGGAAACTGTCCCTGTAATCTCAATGTAAGCCGCCTTTGAGAAAAGCACCTGGTAAATGACGAAAAAGTGAATGCAATCAAACGTTCTGTGAATTCTGGACAAGGAGGAACAACTATGAATATAAAATGAACCGTTAGGAGTTTTTCTGTCCGGCAGCATCTTACTAAAGTAGACAAGAGGACATCTCATTAATGGAAAGAAGCCTTTGAATTGACTCCACCGTTCACTGTATTGAGTTGTAGCAGAGGGTTTGTCTGCCACGGGATCGATCAACAACACCACTGTGTTCATTTCCAGCGGCCATGGACGGATTGTGTGTGTCAGAGAGAGAGAGAGAGAGAGAGGGTGAGAGAGGGATGAGAGACTGTGCTAAATAAAGAAAGAAAGAAAGAAAGAGAGATTGTGTTTCTGAGAGACAGGGGACAGGGAGAAAGTCCTGATGTGTTTCTTGATGTGTGCCTCTGCCTAGGATTGGTAGGTTTCACTGATGTGAGTGTGTTGATGCTTCTGTGTGTGTTTTAGTTTTATGTCCTTCTGTGGGTTTCCTGTTCTGCTCTGGTTTGTACAGCACTTTGGTCAACGTGAGCTGGTTTTTAAATGTACTTCAGAAATAAATTGGACTGGTCTTGAAAGAGAGACAGACTGTTGCATTATGGGATGCGGATATACCGCATTGAGAAAGCTTCAGATGTTCTTGTGCAAGTGGGAATAAATATATATATATACACACTATGCATATAAAAATTTTACTTGTGGCCATTTTTCACTCTGACTATGTTTATTACTAGAAGTACATGACTGTGTGTGTGTGTCTCTCTCTCTGTGTGTGTGTGTCTCTCTCTCTCTGTGTGTGTGTGTGTGTGTGTGTGTGTGTGTGTGTGTGTGTGTGTGTGTGTGTGTGAATGTGTGTGTGTTTTGAGAGGAATAACATTCTGCAACAGGCTCAGTTTGATTCCCCAGCGCACCCTGACACTGTCACCTACGTTTCGATGTGAGGAATCCTCGCTGCCTGTCGACTTTCGGTCAACACAAGCTGCCATTTTAAACAGGCGACTGACACACACACACACACACACACACACACACACACACACACACACACACACACACCTATATATATGTAAACCAAGGTACTATAGTGAAACAAACTGACATGCTTTCAATATTTCATATTCTTCCTAAAACACCCCCCCCCCCCCCACACACACACACACACACACACACACACATCCACTCTCACTAGCAGATGCAAAGCTACACACACAAGCACTGGGGGCAGAAGGAAAATACCTTCCCCAGGGTTGTTTTTGTTGACAACTCCAACTCTAAATATGTGTTGATGTTTAATCCAGCACATAAGAGACATTCCCTATCCCGCTGTGGTGAGGGTAGGACATCTCTGGATGGGCTCAGTGGAAAGGCTTTGTAGTCGGGGCTTTTATATATATATTTTTTTTTTGGGGCTGGCAGCTGGTCCCAGCTGGCAGAGTCACTGTCTGCTGCTCTGTTTCACACTCAAAACAAAACACAACCTCACCTGCTTTACACAGCCGAAACACTGACTGGAACTCTGGGAGTGTGTGCGTGTGTGTGTGTGTGTGTGTGTGTGTGTGTGTGTGTACACAAGCAGACACGCACACTGGACACGCATGCACATGCATTGACCATGCACACACACACGCACGCACGTGCACACACACACCCACACACCCACACACCCACACACCCACACACACACACACCATAGCGCCTCAGGCATTCATATAGAAATAACCGCATAGAAAATACAACAGTTGCAACAATAATCAGGGGACCATCAATTTGAATGCAAAAGACTACGAGCCGTCCCATGTAAATGATTCAGTAGAGCCCCTCCACTATTCATGAGCATCTGAAGCCCCTCTCCAGATGGGTTCATTTACCACACGTTCCCTTCTCGCCTTCATTTAACATACAATAACAGGGCTTGACAGGTTGACCACAGAGCATTGTGGTAGGTCTACACTGTTTAGTGGGTCTATAAGTACAAAACTGCAACAAAAAAAAGACGATGGAGGATTGAAGCTTTTGAAGGTTAAACTTGATTATTTTGGCGGTTTGAATTTGCTCAATTTTCATCTTCACTTGAATTATATTGTTTCAGCTTACGTTAGCGATATTCTGCTGCGTTCTGTGGAAAGGACAGCATCTGTACCACTATGTTCTCACCCTGGTGTTACAGCATAGGAGTCAACGGACAGCGCCAGATGTAGGAATGGAGCGTCCCCAGACTGGCTGTCCCTTAGAGACATCTTGGAACAGTTACAAACGATGGATGAGTTGGCTCGTTAGGGGATTGATGCCGCTTTTTGGAGCATGCAGGCGGAAAGCACAAAATACTATTAGCGCCAATAAAAAAATATGAAAAACGTGCTTATTGTCCCTCATCTTTCTAATCTCTTTCCCTTCCCACAAAACGTGTTTCATTTCATGATGTTTAGTTATTTGTGTGTGCGTGTTTCATGGTATTTATTTACTGAGCAGGGGTTTCACGTGAGTGTGTGTGTGTGTGTGTGTGTGTGTGTTGAAGCATGCTCCTGTAGTTCGGTCATGGGGGCTAGCATTGGTAACGTGCTCTCACATCCATGTGTGCTTCTATCTCAGTAGATGATCTTGTCCGGAGAAGGAGAGAGGGGCAGGCAGGCAGGCAGGATGATGACGTTCCCCATCCACCTCAGAGCTACTACAACCATAACTGACCCAGGACGACCAGCAGAAACGTTCACCTCAGAGCTACTACAACCATAACTGATCCAGGACGACCAGCCGAAACGTCTACATAGGTAGGAGCAGATAACAGTGGGTAGTTGCGGTCCTCTGTAGCGTCCTTAAATAATAACAACATTAATTTAAGAGTGCCTTTCTAAAGGAAAAACAAGGACATTTGTGACGTTTGTACTTTGTAACTCACAGGGGAACGAGTCATGTCTTCAAATCCTCACAACATTTCTTTCCTCAGCTACAATTGCACGTGCTAATGATAAACTACGGAACGAATGGACCGACAGCCATCAAACACAGCACTCAGTGTGCTACCACGGCAGCACTTTGTGCCAGACTCGCTCACCCAACATATTACGCCAGACTCGCTCACCCAACATATTACGCCAGACTTGCTCACCCAACATATTACGACAGACTTGCTCACCCAACATATTACGACAGACTTGCTCACCCAACATATTACGACAGACTTGCTCACCCAACATATTACGACAGACTTGCTCACCCAACATATTACGACAGACTTGCTCACACACATATTACGACAGACTTGCTCACCCAACATATTACGACAGACTTGCTCACACACATATTACGACAGACTTGCTCACCCAACATATTACGATAGACTTGCTCACACACATATTACGACAGACTTGCTCACCCAAACTATTACGACAGACTTGCTCACACAACATATTACGACAGACTTGCTCACCCAACATATTACGACAGACTTGCTCACCCAACATATTACGACAGACTTGCTCACCCAACATATTACGACAGACTTGCTCACACACATATTACGACAGACTTGCTCACACACATATTACGACAGACTTGCTCACCCAACATATTACGACAGACTTGCTCACCCAACATATTACGACAGACTTGCTCACCCAACATATTACGACAGACTTGCTCACCCAACATATTACGACAGACTTGCTCACCCAACATATTACGACAGACTTGCTCACCCAACATATTACGACAGACTTGCTCACCCAACATATTACGACAGACTTGCTCACCCAACATATTACGACAGACTTGCTCACCCAACATATTACGACAGACTTGCTCACCCAACATATTACGCCAGACTTGCTCACCCAACATATTACGACAGACTTGCTCACCCAACATATTACGACAGACTTGCTCACACAACATATTACGACAGACTTGCTCACCCAACATATTACGACAGACTTGCTCACCCAACATATTACGACAGACTTGCTCACCCAACATATTACGACAGACTTGCTCACCCAACATATTACGACAGACTTGCTCACCCAACATATTACGACAGACTTGCTCACCCAACATATTACGCCAGACTTGCTCACCCAACATATTACGACAGACTTGCTCACCCAACATATTACGACAGACTTGCTCACCCAACATATTACGACAGACTTGCTCACACAACATATTACAACAGACTTGCTCACACACATAGGACACACAGACCGACTCCAGGTAAATTGGCAGTGACTGGTCAGAGCACTGGAAGGAGAATGGAACATGTTTTTTGATGGTGGGAAGAAACTGGAGTACCTGGAGGAAACCCACACAAACACGGGGAGAACATGCAAACTCTACACAGAAAGGCTATTGGGTCAGGTGGGGTTTGAACCAAGGACCATCTTGCTGTGAGGCACCACCAAATGTTCGCAACCGTGCTGCCATGACATATGTCATGATTTGAACCCGGAATAAACCACTGTTACAGTTCTGCACCCATCAAAGTATTACATGCTCCTCCATCCAATGCACAGTATGCCGACCTTTCCCAGAACTGTAAATCATAGAAAGGGTGCATTGTTTATACAGAGACGACAGATTACAATTGACTGGAGTACATACTCCATTGGTACTCATACTTATTGACCATTGATTAACAATTGACCGGATTACACACTGTGCGTGCCCATTACAACAGATTTACTAGGAGTGCTATGTGCGTGCCCATTACAACAGGTTTACTGGGAGTGCTATGTGCGTGCCCATTACAACAGGTTTACTAGGAGTGCTATGTGCGTGCCCATTACAACAGGTTTACTAGGAGTGCTATGTGTGTGCCCATTACAACAGGTTTACTGGGAGTGCTATGTGCGTGCCCATTACAACAGGTTCATCAACGATCCGTTTCTATACCGTGTCTGTGTTGCTACCCACTACTCCTTCTGGTTCTCCTATTTCTACGCTCCACAGCAGCGGAACAATGGCGCCATTGTGATGTCACATTGATTAACGGGTCCCGGTTCTGTAGGGGTTAACAAAGGTCTGCGTGGACGAGCGTCCGACCCAAACCCGGCCCCTCTACCCTTAGCCAGAGAGTTCAGCCAGAACCACCAATGGCTGTGCTGATCGTTTCGTACTTCCTGACAATTATATCATTGTATTAATTAAGAGCGTGCCACAAGCAATGTGTTACTCCCCTGAGACGATCTTTAGATGATGAAAATTACATGTAAAATTTGAGGCTGTGAGTCATTTTCATTAACATAACCACAATGAAGAATATACATTGATGAGCGTGAGAGAGGAAAATACACTAGTGTATCATAATTGAAGTGCGGAATAAATCGAATTTGAAAGGTTAATAACCTAAAGATATATATTCAATGTTTACAATGATTAGCAGACTGTCGTGTATGTAAGTTATCCTGGGATGTGAAACTCATGGCTATTTCAGGACATTACTCATGTGGTGATGCTAAACAGAGCTTTTCCCCAGTGAGGCAAACCAGAGAGCAGCAGGGCATTATAAGACACCAGTGTTGTAACTTATTGACATGGAGGCAGCGGCAGACGTGGTTTGAAGTGTGATATTTAAGAGTAGAGGAGATGAGAAGTGAGGGATGAGTGGAGGGGATGAGAAGTGAGGGATGAGTGGAGGGGATGAGAAGTGAGGGATGAGTGGAGAGGATAAGAAGTGAGGGATGAGTGGAGGGGATGAGAAGTGAGGAATGAGTGGAGGGGATGAGAAGTGAGGGATGTGTGGAGAGGATGAGAAGTAAGGGATGAGTGGAGAGGATGAGAAGTGAGGAATGAGTGGAGAGGATGAGAAGTGAGGAATGAGTGGAGAGGATGAGAAGTGAGGAATGAGTGGAGAGGATGAGTAGTGAGGGATGAGTGGAGAAAGTTAGTTGAGAGGTATTGGATTCATTAAAGATCCACCCTTTACTCACAGTATTCTCTCAACATACCTCATAGCTAATACACTCACCTTTCCACAAAAAGAAAACACAAACAAGCAATTACAAACATCTACGAACAAATATCAATTAGGGAGCAAACCTTCACGCAATGCTGTGTCTACATAATGTGTGTGTATTTGCGTGTGTTGTTGCATATGTTGGTGTGCATGTGTGCGTGTGTATGTTGGTGTATGTGTTTGTGTGTGTACGTTGGTGTGTGCGTGTGTGTATGTGTATATGTTGATGTATGTGTTTGTGTGTGTACGTTGGTGTGTGTGTGTGTATGTGTGTGTGTCTGGGGGTGGGGGGTGGCGGTGGGGGGGTTGGGGTAATTCCCCATAAATCACTGTTGCCGCAGCTGCTGCTGTTGCTGCCAGATGAGAGGGTGCTGAAAAGAGCACGCTAATGACACTCAGGAACCCTCCAAGGACAGCGCTTACACAGAGGACCCTCAGAGGATACACTATGGACCCCACCAGGGACACAACGCTTACACAGAGGACTCTCAAAGGATACACACCAGGGACAGCGCTTACACCGAGGACTCTCAGAGGATACACTACGGACCCCACCAGGGACAGCACTTACACATAGGACTCTCAGAGGATACACTATGGACCCCACCAGGGACAGCGCTTACACTGAGGACTCTCAGAGGATACACACCAGGGACAGCGCTTACACCGAGGACTCTCAGAGGATACACTATGGACCCCACCAGGGACAGCGCTTACACAGGACTCTCAGAGGATACACTATGGACCCCACCAGGGACACAGCCCTTACACTTAGGACTGTCAGAGGATACACTCAGAACTCTGCAGAATCAGCACTTACACATAGGACTCTCAGAGGATACTCTATGGAGTCAGCAGCCTGTGATACTCTATGGACTCTATGGAGTCAGCAGCCTGTGATACTCTATGGACTCTATGGAGTCAGCAGCCTGTGATACTCTATGGACTCTATGGAGTCAGCAGCCTGTGAAACTCTATGGACTTTATGGAGTCAGCAGCCTGTAAAACTCTATGGACTCTATGGAGTCAGCAGCCTGTGATACTCTATGGACTATGGCACAGTAAGCAGCCTGTGATACTCTATGGACTATGGCACAGTAAGCAGCCTGTGATACTCTATGGACTATGGCACAGTAAGCAGCCTGTGATACTCTATGGACTCTATGGAGTCAGCAGCCTGTGATACTCTTTGGACTCTATGGAGTCAGCAGCCTGTGATACTCTATGGACTATGGCACAGTAAGCAGCCTGTGATACTCTATGGACTATGGCACAGTAAGCAGCCTGTGATACTCTATGGACTCTATGGAGTCAGCAGCCTGTGATACTCTTTGGACTCTATGGAGTCAGCAGCCTGTGATACTCTATGGACTCTATGGAGTCAGCAGCCTGTGATACTCTATGGACTCTATGGAGTCAGCAGCCTGTGATACTCTATGGACTCTATGGAGTCAGCAGTCTGTGATACTCTATGGACTCTATGGAGTCAGCAGCCTGTGATACTCTATGGACTCTATGGAGTCAGCAGCCTGTGATACTCTTTGGACTCTATGGAGTCAGCAGCCTGTGATACTCTATGGACTCTATGGAGTCAGCAGTCTGTGATACTCTATGGACTCTATGGAGTCAGCAGTCTGTGATACTCTATGGACTCTATGGAGTCAGCAGCCTGTGATACTCTATGGACTCTATGGAGTCAGCAGTCTGTGATACTCTATGGACTCTATGGAGTCAGCAGCCTGTGATACTCTATGGACTCTATGGAGTCAGCAGCCTGTGATACTCTATGGACTCTATGGAGTCAGCAGCCTGTGATACTCTATGGACTCTATGGAGTCAGCAGTCTGTGATACTCTATGGACTCTATGGAGTCAGCAGCCTGTGATAATCTATGGACTATGGCACAGTAAGTAGCGCTGGGGAACCCTCACCTGGGGCATAGAGATAGAGGGATGGAGAGAAGTAGGGAGGAAGAGAGAGCCAGAGAGGGAGAGAAAGATAAAGAGATAGAGGAGATATGAAAAGAAAGAAGGCAAGAGAGAAGGGGGGAGAGGGAGAGCTGAAAAGAGATGGTAAGAGAAATAGAAGAGAAAGAGACAGAAAAGGAGAGAGAGGAAGAGAGGAGAATGAGAGAGGAAGAGATGAGAGAGTGTGTGTGAGAGAGAGAAAGAGAGAGAGACAGGGTTTACTTAGTACAGTATGTTAATTAAAATGGCTGCTAATCTGTTACAAGCTTTCCAGAGAGTGATAAACTGTGTTAGCAGGATTAAGGGATTGATTCCCTGGCCGTTCAAATCTGGCTGTCGCCTAAACCGAGGAGGTGTGATTAAATGCGAGATTGGAAGTATCCCTCTGATAGGATTACGTCTAGGTGTTGGCAAACCTTAAGCCGGCTAGTTTCCTGATAGGAAATCTGTGTGACATCTAAAAGAAATGGGTGGTGAGTCAGAGTGTCAAGTGTTGTTTCAGTGCAATAAATGTCCTTTAAGGCCTAAAGATGTACAAAGTATGACATTGGTGAAGTACTTCAAAACATTTCAAAACCGTCATTCACCCTTCCTGATTCAGTCAACATCAGTCACTCATTTGTTACTGTTACATTCTGATCAGACAGGAAGTGAGTAATGACAAACAGACACCCCTGGTCTCCCAAAACCATCCTCCATCTTCAACCCGACTAGAGATTCCAGCACTCCTACGCAAAACTAGCACTGGGCTCCAAAAGGTTCAAAATAGAACAAAATCCGACTGGCTAAAACTGATGTGCATCAAAGTCCTCTCTAAATTCTGACATAAAGGATTGGTACCTATCCTATTACCTATTGGTAAGGCCTTACAGACATGACCGATGGAAGGAGGGAGATTCATGTCACAAAAGACACCTGCCTAATTTATGAGTCTACAAAGACACGATACTGCTGCCTGTGTACCGGCATATCCCCCCTCTCTCTCTCAGACCCCAGTCAGCTCCTTCTGTTTCACCTGGTCAAAATAGAGTTAGGCTGACAGGTTCACATCCTGATACACAGGGGATGAGATCTGCACCAGCCATTCTGTGCGAAATGAACTCCCACAGCAGTGTGTGTGTGTGTGTGTGTGTGTGTGTGTGTAAACGGAACAGGCTATATACCGTCATTAGATTCACTGACTCGGAGGGGACCCGAGTTTAAAGAGTTCTTACAGCTGAACCAGGATCAGTTGAAGACACACTAATACGGTTTTTCTGCTGTCATAAGCAGATCATACACCTCCAAGTATACGCCAAAGGGGATATGAAGTATATATGCTTCATGCTTTAGGGCACTTTGAATATAAATAGGTGAGTAAGACGCTAATGTAGTCAAATCACCTTGGCGACATCATGAGGATCATGTGTTTTACTTCACTGCCTGTTTCTCTTTTAGTCATACTTAGACCATGAGACAGACAGGCAGACAGACAGACAGGCTAAGAGACAGACAGGCTGAGAGACAGACAGACAGACAGACAGGCAGACGGACAGACACACAGACACAGACAGACGGACAGACAGACACAGACAGATCAGACAGTTTGACATAATTGCAGAGATCAGTCATCCTGCTGTGCATCTTCCATTGTGGTTGTTGTTGCTATGCAATGGCAAGCCAGAGGGCACGAGACCGTGGCATCTGACCCAAATCTGCGTTTACACATAGCCCACGGTGACTGTGTGAGAGAGAGACCTCCCCACAGCCAAATCATTTGATTGCTGACACAGCTTTACTCTCTCGCTGACTGCAGTTACTGTTTCTTAAGGCTTATTAAAGTTAAAGAACACGGTAGGCTAAATTAGATATATATTCATATAGATAAAGAGATGTTTGCTTTCAATTAATTCCGCTTGAAAATAAAAGAAAGATCGAATATACATATTCACAGTAGTTCTAATCAAGAAACAAACCGAAAGAGATGTTGTTGCACGGTTTGCAAAACGCAGGTGAATGGTGCCGGTGTTGTCTGAGTAGACACAGGTGCGCACCTGTCCTTTTAGAGGAGGAAATATAATTGTCGACTTGGGAGTGCAATCTCTTCCGTATGGAAGTAGGTGGGCACGGTTCAATTTGGATTCGTTGAAGCTACGTTTGTGCTTGAAAGGGGTTGTCTAATTATATTAGACACACATAGCACATAGAAAGGGCGTTCAAATCTTCAACAACCACACATTATGTAGGCTAGATTTGTATTCAAAATCGCCCCCCCAACCCCCCCCCCCCACATTTAAACCAAACGAAAAAAAGGTTTCAAAATCCTGTCTACTTACATGCCATATTGCAAAGAAGATGAGAGAAGCGCAGAGGACCAGTGACAGCATATAGCAGAAGGCTGCGAACGTGAACATATTGAAAAGGGAAAACAGAGAATAACCTCCCAAGGAAGAACCGCTGTGAGGAATCGCATCTAGAAAAAAAAAAGAGTATTGTCACGGTGCTATGACCAAACGAGGTGCCATCACTTTGCCCGTAAACGCAACAAATTGTTGCCTATAACGACTCCCGATATTTTCTGCGCTTCCAAGCGTCGGCTACTGCCTTTACTTTGAAGTCGCAACGTGTTGCCGCTCCAGGTTCCCTATAGAAAAATCAGGCACGTCGACTTGACATGATCAAAATAACCTATAGGCTACATAAACGTCAAAACAGCTTTTAGAAAATGCTCAGTGACTGCCTTCATGTCCAAAGATGAATATATCCGTTCCGCGTTTGATTAAGAATGTGTGAGTCAAAATGTCCAGTTTACGCACCAACCAAACAATAATGGCAGTAATTAGGCTGTTCACCCGACAGGTAGGCTATAGCGAATCCATTCAGCGACTAGAAAAACACTGAATAACGGAGCGCACCATGTGATGGCATCATGTCAAGAGCCCCGCTCTCCTCCTGGTTTCACGGGTAATAACCACGTTTTTTTTTTTTTACAGCCCTGCAGCTCCGCCAAACCGAGAGTCAGCGAGGGCTTTAACAGGTGGAATTAAAGAGACAGCTTTAAAAGCCGAATGGGTTAATTATCTCATTCTCTTAAAGCTTTCATTTTATTAACTGGTTGCTCTGCTTTACTTGCAGGAACTCTATTTGTCATAGATGTGTTGATTATATAAAAAATCTTTCACGATGCGTAAAAAACCCCAAAACTTGGCCAGAGCAGTGGTAAGCGTAAGCGCCTATGAAATTGGGAAACTCAAATGCCCCCCTCTCAAAAAAACAAATAATAAAGAAAATACAATTATTTTAAACACAGGCTAGTGCAAGTTTCGCGACAAAGTCGGTTACTGATTCTATGGCGCCATCTTGCGACATTGCAGTGAAAGTTCGATGCTTCCCTCCCAAAAAGGTTTGATTTGCTGGCTCTTACAATGCAATTTGATCCTACCATTTAAGAAGCCTTCTCCTATTACAGTGTTAGTTTGTCTTTCTCTTAGCAACGGTGTGTAACTTTCGCTTGACAACATCTCTTCTGGAGACCACCTTTTATCTTACTTTTCAGCAATATTATATCACAATAAAGCCCGAACTTGTACTTTACTCTATCAGTATTCATAGGATGAAAATAGTTTGACATTCAATTTGTTATATCTTTTATTACATGTTTTTTATTCGAAGGTAGCTTTGACCATTGCGTAAAAGCAATCCATCACTGCTTGCTACACGACGGTATGTGTTCGTTACCTAAGGATGCAGGGAACGAGGCATCTTGTTCCAAAGACAACTGCTGCTCAAATGAGCAGGTGGTCCAGGAATACAGACCCCTCATGGGACACATAAAGCCCACCCTGACAGAGTAAGTAAAAAAATAACCCCCCCAAAAAACAGAACAGTCTCAATCAATTACTTTGTATTAAGGGTAGGCCTATACGGTTACTAACTAAAAGAATAAAGAATTATAATACACTACATGCATTTTCATGGAACCTACATGGTCTCATTCTTATATTAATGCTAAAAACACGATGAAAGAGTTAAATCAACTAATAATACAGTTAGTTAATATCTGTTCCTATTTAATATTTTTCCTGTCCATGAGCCAATGTAGAGCTGTATGGTTTATTCATTCACACCTCTGTCAAGTCATTCCGGAATGGAACTTGTCAAAGTGACACTGTTAAGAACTTGTCTTGTCACATCGCCATTATGACAGCGCAGAGGGCTACGTGACTCATCTGACAGTTGCCATGTCAGTAACACACAGGGAGAGCGGAGGAGTCCGAGCAGCAGTAGGGAGAAAGAAAAGTTAAAAAAAGCAGTGGAGAGAAAGAGAAAAGCCAGAAAGACTGTCTCCAAGAAGTGGACAAAGTAACCACTGGTTAAGTCATTCACAGTGTCGCCTGGTAGGTGTTGATACATTAAGTGTTTCTAATTGCTGATGTTTATATGATATGATTCAACCATTTGCAACCCTACGGGCACATTCAGAAGTCTGCGTTTAGCAGGAAACGTATTCAGTGATCCAAGTTTCCTAGAGCGGGCCTTAGTACTAAAGTGTGTTAACAGACAGGGACACTAGCATCCTCTTTTCTCTTTAGCCACAGTGGAGGACTGAATCGTAAAGCCTTGTGTATGTTATGATTTTGTAGTTTATTAATATACCCGCCAATGCTATGGAAACGGCTCTTTGTCATCAATTGACATTGTCCTGTCACAAAGGCATAAAGACTACTGTAAGAATATTTGGTTTGTTTCAGCAATCACAAACTTGTGCGATGAAGCTTAACACCACAGACACACTTTGGAATATAATGACATTTGAATGAAACTGTCAACACGGTTAAATTGTAATCCAGGCCACTCTTTAGTGACTATAGGGACGATGCTGTGTACTACCAGGAAGCAATAAGACACAGATGATCTGAAGTGTTACCTGTGACAGATGGAAAAGTGAAAATGTCTCTTCCGTAGTTGAACTATCACACTCCAGTATCTGTTTAGAAACATTCAAAATCCCATTGAGAATGATGGGAGTCACATCTGTTCTCTTTAAAGGGGCCATATTATGCAAATTTTCAGGTTCATACCTTTATTTAGGAGTTCTACTAGAATAGGTTTACGTGTTTTAATGTTCACTATGGCTGGCTCGGGTTGAGGGCGTGCCAAACATTATTCAAATGTGTGACTTAGTGACGTAGATAAGTTACGGAAGAAAACGCCAGACCACAAACGAGGCGTTTCAGACAGGAGCAGTGTTTTCTGTGAGAGAGTAGCTCCCTTTGGCTTGGACTCTGGGCTTCGTAATTTTTCAGACCTTTTACATGCACAAAAAGCTATATAACATACTAAAGGAAAGGGAAAAACCCCAAAAGCATAATAGCGCCCCTTTAAGGCAGTGGTTCTCAATCCAGTCCTCAAGGACCCCCATCCATTCCAGGTATTTAGTCTTCCTAGTTTCTACCACACCTGCTGTAATTAGTCTCATACAGCAAGGCCTTGACTAATTGCACCAGGTGTGTTGGACAACTGGGAAGACTAAATACCTGAAGTAGATGGAGGTCCTTGAGGACTGGATTGAGAATCACTGCTTTAAGCCACCCGGTTCCCTCTTTGACTCAGTGTGATTGACCTTTGACCCTATTCAGATGTGACCTTGACTGGCGCTCCTGTCTGCGTTGGCTTCCTGAGCCGCCGCGCGCCACGGTGATGCTCCATTCCCTCACATCACGCACAACAGGTTCCCTAAACAAAGCACCTTGTTTAGGATATTCCAACGCAAGTCCTCTAGGGGGCGGCAGAGAGGATAAACTCAGAGACAAATCAAAGGCAACCAAATCCATACAGGTTGGATAGTGTAGAAGAATTCTTGGGTGTGGATGTCTGCTGTCTACTTTTAAAAAGCATATCCTGGAAGAATATATTTGTCAGCATTGAATAAATACCATTACATAATAAAATAAAAAATATAAATCTAATGTCACATTGTAAATAAAACCATAGCCATACAAAGAACAAAGTAGAAGGTTAATTAAAGATAAACTAACGATCAATTCATATTAATATGTGTCTGGCTGTGTCCTCTGCTCCATGTTTGCCATTGTTTGACAGTCAAAGCACTTTGTAACATTGTTATACATATTGTTTTTGCTTTATATTTGCTGTACAAACACAGGTTTATCATTATTATTATTATTATGATAATAATAATAATAATAATAATAATAATAATAATTATTATTATTATTATTAAGATTATGATGATTATTATTATTATTATGATGATTATTATTGTTATTATTATTATTAAGATTATGATGATTATTATTATTAGGATGATGATGATTATCATTATTGTTTTGATGATGATGATGATGATTGTGATTATGATGATGATGGTGCTGATTACGATGATGATGATGATGGTGATGATGATGGTGATGATGATGATGATTATAATCATGATTGTGATTATGATGATGAGGATGATGATGATTATAATCATGATTGTGATTATGATGACGATGATGATTATTATTATTATTTTGATGATGATGATGATGATTGTGATGATTGTGATGAGGATGATGATGATGATGATGATTATAATCATGATTGTGATTGTGATGATGATGATGATGATGATGATGAGGATGATGATGATGGTGATGATGATGTTGTGTAGACGCTAACAGGGTGTCACGGAGGAGGGAGTGGTCCTTCAACCCCCCCACTGGGCCTGGCAACGGGGAAGCGATGTGGCCCGGCCCTGGTCGGGGCGTCCTCGGCCGGTTTCCCCTGGTGCTCCCCTGAGACGACCCTGGAGGAGGTCATGGGCAGGAAGGACCACGGTACCTTCTGGTGGCTTTTATTTGTATTTTTATTTTTTGCTGGATTGTTCGATTTTAGAAATAGTTTTTTTTTCTCTTATAACAATTGTTATTATTGAATTCTCTTACTGTTATTTTCTTGTTTTCTAATGTTTATGTTCTGTTTGCCTAGCACATTGAATTGCCTAGGTAAATGATGTGCTACAAATACAGTACCTTTGATTTGACACCCCCTAGAGGTAAGGGGTATTACTACAGTTGAAATCCTGCCAATCCAAGCCGATCAATGGAAATAACTCTTAGGGCAAGTAAGGGATCTGAGAAGATCCAGGAAGTTTGATAGTTCACCCTGTAAAAAAGTCATACTGACCAAAAAAAACAAAAAATAAAACAAAAGGTGGCACTGTTATAAAAACAAATATGTGGCCCTTCAGAATTAGTACTCTCCGTTTTCGTGAATGGAAATGTGTAAATCTGAGTATATTCGTTCAGCACAGGGCCTCCAAATCGTTCCCCTCGCACCCCTTTCCCCCCCTCGCCTGTGACCTCTCCTGTTCTTGAACAATTCTCTTTGATAGTCGACAAACCACGTCAATCAAGATTTCAGCCACTTGGAGTTAGGGTTAAGTGAAATTTTATTTATTATTATTATTATTATTATTATTATTATTATTCATCATCATCATCATCATCATCGTCGTCCGCTTGGTCCGGGGTCGGGTCGCGGAGGTAGCAGTTCAAGCAGGGCATCCCAAACTTCCCTTTCCCGGGCCACATTAACCAGCTCTGACTGGGGGATTCCAAGGCGTTCCCAGGCCAGTGTGGAGATATAATCCCTCCACCTGGTCCTAGGTCTGCCCCGCGGCCTCCGCCCAGCTGGACGTGCCTGGAACACCTCCCTAGGGAGGCGGCCAGGTGGCATCCTTACTAGATGCCCGAACCACCTCAACTGGCTCCTTTCTACGCAAAGAAGCAGCGGCTCTACTCCGAGTCCCTCACGAATGGCTGAACTTCTCACCCTATCCCTAAGGGAGATGCCAGCCACCCTCCGGAGGAAACTCATTTCCGCCGCTTGTATCCGCGATCTCGTTCTTTCGGTCATGACCCACCCTTCATGACCATAGGTGAGAGTAGGAACGAAGATAGACCGGTAGATTGAGAGCTTTGCCTTCTGGCTCAGCTCTCTCTTCGTCACAACGGTGCGATAGAGCGACTGCAACACCGCACCCGCTGCTCCAATTCTCCGGCCCATCTCTCGTTCCATTTTACCCTCACTCGAGAACAAGACCCCAAGATACTTGAACTCCTTCACTTGGGGTAAAGACTCATTCCCTACCTGGACTAGACAATCCATCGGTTTCCTGCTGAGAACCATGGCCTCAGATTTGGAGGTGCTGATCCTCATCCCAGCCGCTTCACACTCGGCTGCGAACCGATCCAATGAGTGCTGCAGGTCGCAGACTGATGATGCCATCAGGACCACATCATCTGCAAAAAGCAGTGATGCAATCCTCTGCCCACCAACCCGCAGCCCGCCTCCCCCGCGGCTACGCCGTGAGATCCTGTCCATGAATACCACAAACAGGATAGGTGACAAAGCGCAGCCTTGGAGGAGGCCAACTCTCACCGGAAACGAGTCCGACTTACTGCCGCAGACCCGGACACAGCTCTCGCTTTGGGAGTACAGAGATTGGATGGCTCTGAGTAGAGACCCCCTCACCCCATACTCTCGCAGCACCTCCCACAGTATCTCCCGGGGAACCCGATCATACGCCTTCTCCAAATCCACAAAACACGTGTAGACCGGATTGGCATACTCCCAGGCCCCCTCAAAGATCCTCGCGAGGGTAAAAAGCTGGTCCGTTGTTCCACGACCAGGCCGGAAACCGCATTGTTCCTCCTCAATCCGAGGTTCGACTATCGGTCGAACCCTCCTTTCCAGCACCCTGGAGTATACTTTCCCGGGGAGGCTGAGTAATGTGATGCCTCTGTAGTTGGCACACACTCTCCGGTCCCCCTTTTTGAACAGGGGAACCACCACCCCGGTCTGCCACTCCTTAGGTACTGTCCCCGACTTCCACGCAATGTTGATAAGACGTGTCATCCATGACAGTCCCTCAACACCCAAAGCCTTCAGCATTTCTGGGCGGATCTCATCAACCCCTGGGGCTTTGCCACTGTGGAGTTGTTTGACTACCTCAGTGACCTCCGCCAGGGAGATTGACGCTGATCCCCCATCATCCTCCAGCCCTGTCTCTACCATGTAGGGTGGGTTTGTCGGGTTCAGGAGTTCCTCAAAGTGCTCCTTCCACCTCCCAATCACCTTGTCAGTTGAGGTCAACAACGTCCCATCCTTACTGTATACAGCTTGAATGGTTCCCTGCTTTCCCCTCCTGAGGTGTCGGATGGTCTTCCAGAACCGCTTTGGCGCCAGCCGAAAGTCCTTCTCCATGGTTTCTCCGAACTCCTCCCACACCCGCTGCTTTGCTTCTGCCACGGCCGAGGCTGCAGTCCTTCGGGCCTGTCGGTACCTTGCAACTGCCTCCGGAGTCGCCCGGGACAGCATGTCCCGGAAGGCCTCCTTCTTCAATCGGACGGCTCCCCTGACCACCGGTGTCCACCAGGATGTTCGAGGGTTACCGCCCCTTGAGGCACCTAAGACTTTGAGACCACAACTCTCAGATGCAGCTTTAGCAATGGAGGCTTTGAACATCGCCCACTCCGGTTCAATGCCCCCAGCCTCCACAGGGATGCCAGAGAAGCCCCGCCGGAGGTGTGAGTTGAAGGCCTCCCGGACCGGGGACTCCTCCAGACGTTCCCAGTTCACCCGCACTACACGCTTGGGCTTACCAGGTCTGTCCAGAGGCTTCCCCCGCCACCTGACCCAACTCACCACCAGATGGTGATCAGTTGACAGCTCTGCCCCCCTCTTCACCCGAGTGTCCAAAACATATGGCCTCAGGTCCGATGATACGATAACAAAATCGATCATCGACCTTCTGCCTAGGGTGCTCTGGTACCAGGTACACTTATGAGCATCCTTATGTTCGAACATGGTGTTCGTTATGGCCATTCCATGACTAGCACAGAAGTCCAATAACAAGCCACCACTCGGGTTCAGATCGGGGAGGCCGTTCCTCCCAATCACGCCTCTCCAGGTGTAATTATTATTATTATTATTATTTATTTTATTTATACAGAGTTAACCGGCTGAGACCAGGGGGGTATTCCATCAAGGTAGATAAGCGAAAAGCCTGGCTTATTTAGATAAGTCTGGCTAATTTTAGCGAGAGATCCGTTCCATTACTGTGGCTAATATGAATCCCCGCTCAGTTACCAAGGTAATTTATATCACTGAACTAGCCTGCTCCGTAGTAGGCTAACTGTTAAGCTTAGTTTAGCTGTGTTACAAAAAATATTCAACAGGTGGAAACAAAATCCTAAACAAAATCCCAAAAGACAGTTCCGTCAAGTGTCTTTTCTCGCTCGCTTCACTTTTGTCACATACCGTATGTCCGTTATCGGAAACATACGTAGGTTCAGACCTTTTTCTCACAATGTATATGACCAAGCATGAATATAAGTGTTTACGTCCATTTCACTTTTAGATTTACAATTCCTGTGTTCGCAACCTTGCCTAAAAAATCAAGTGCTGAAATGACAAATAAGTGTTCACTTTGGCATTCCATTTCCTTCTTGCAAGAAATCGATCTAAAACACAATGTGACATTGAAAATGACATTTCTTTGTCACCATATTAAATTTTTTTTTATTACAGAGCTTTTATCCTTTTTTCGTTTGAAGAGACGACATATAGCAGTCCCGCATAATGCCGGGATCAAACCCCGGCCCCTGCTGTAAGAGCATGCCATGAGTGAAACGCACTCTATGCCTGGTGAGCTACCAGGGAGCCCGCTTTCACATAGAGGCCTCTATTGAGCATGCTTCAGATTTCCTATTATTGAGCCTGCTGATGATATAGACTCACTCTCATCATAACGATGTCAATATTAATTTATATAAAAAAAGTAGGCTACTAAATTACGCATTTAATCTGTCTGAAATTTTTGGCCACGCAATTTCCCTTGCCTTGAAAATCACGGCAGTATTGCTACTTTTGGTGATGAGACAGTCAGTGTCGAAATCCTTTGACGTGTTTTTCTCGCGAGAAGATCACCGCTCTTTCTGGTTTTTGCGACATTTTATCTGCTTTTTGACAATCGATTGTTCCGGGCTGCTTCTGTTCTCCGTGCGCGCACACAATGCCAGCTTGTACAAGCCTGGCTTAAGTTAACGTTGACTGGAGACGGCTGCATTGTGTTAATGGAACGGCTTGAGGCTTAAGTGAAAGTTGACGTTTGTTCAAGCCAGGCTTTTTCTATAAAGCGCCAATTTCATTAGCGTGGTTCATGGAATACCCCCCAGGTCTTTTTTCCAGCAGTGCCCTGTTTAAAGGCAGAATATATAAATAACAAAAAATACAAAAAAATAGCAAAAATACATTAAAGAAAAATAATTTCACAATACAATATTTACAGTAAAGTACAATACTTAAGTTTCAACCAAAACAAGAACACTCTTCAGCTACCAAATCCTCCAGAAAATTTTAATAGTTCAACAGAAACAAACTGCTCTAATTTCAATTCCTGTTGAATCTTGTTCCATTTATCCGAGGCAAAAACACTGAAAACTGATTTATCAAGTTCTGTGTTCACTTTGTGACTTTCAAGGGTGACATAGTCCTGTGAGCATGTCCTATGACTACTGATGATTTCATTTGCCCTGTGTTGTTTCTGTGCTTTTAGGACCGTTCCCCTGCCATTCTGTGGTGGGAGCCAGACCCTACACCAGCCCAGAGCAAAGCACTGACTTCCACAAGATTGGTTCCACCCTGCCCTCCGCCAACTTTGGGTGAGCTATGATGCAACAAGAGAGCCGCAAAGATCCTTTCAGGAAAAACCTGTGGCTCATATGTCCTCCATTTTCAGGATATTTACATTAATGAAAAACATTAAAGATTGTCCATGATGATTGGGAGTTTTGCTAAATTATGAAATGCAGCGCACACACTTATGTTGGCCACCAGATGGCGATGGCACCACACCAATCAGCAGACTTAACCACACAGGCCTCTGATAATAACAGTATAGTTTTTTTCCAGGATAAAGTCCCATGGTGCTGCAAACTAGGCAGTAGTTCTGACACGTAAAGTGATTGCTTGTCTTTCCCAGTGTTATCGCCAAGCCAAAACTCAAAGCAGACACCTTCATTCCTCTTCAACCTGTAAAGAAATGGTAAACTACTAAACCTTTTTTAATCTATGAATGTATATAAAACATTATAGCACTCTCTTATTTGAGTAATGTTGGATTCTGATGACACTCCTTGGTTCATCCTTGTCTATTAGTAAAGACAAGGACTTTGTGCAAAACGACTTTGTACACTATTAGAGTAAGCACTGAGTAAACTCAACACCAATCATTTGGTTACATATGATATGGCCTACCTGCCACACATAATGCCATAATGTAGCATGCGGTATGATAGGAATATCACACATTAAATTACCAGTTAGTGAGGGTCTTATTATAGATATTGACGTTTACACTGTTGTTGTGTTTGTGTGTGTACTTGTGTGTGTGTGTGTGTGTGTGTGTATTGATGCGTGTATTAATGTGTGTTTGTTAATGTTTGTTTGTGTGTGTGTGTGTGTGTGTATTGATCTGCGTATTAATGTGTGTGTATTAATGTTTGTGTGTGTGTGTGTGTGTGTGTGTGTGTACCTGTAGTGCTCCCTATAAGGAGAGGTGGAGGAGCCACCAGAGAGAGGAGGAGAGCATAGAGGTGGAGGGCCTCGCCCAGTGGCTTCCTGCTACCCGCAACTACTCCATAGAACTCCTAGAAAATGGAAACACATAACAAACACTATAAAAAGCACAAAACAAACACACAATAATGTCAAACCTATGTCAGAAAACATGCTTCTATTGTGAATGAAGAGAGAAATGTGGAAATAAGGGGTGTGATATTTTTTGATTTGTTAACACAGTTTCTGCATGCATTCATCTTTATTAACATGTATCTCTATTGAGAAAAGCAGAAAACACCACTTTTGCACATGACCTGTATGCAGGGCCAGTCCTGGCAACTTTGTTTTTTTTTATTCTATTCTATTCTATTCATATTGTATATTGTATAAAAGCACAGATAGCAGAACAGCATGACAGTGAGGTTAGTGGCAGTTGGTCATTCTGATTTTCCTTGATCA
>JAPMUY010002332.1:97500-102500 GCA_026901105.3 Galaxias olidus
TGATGACCGCAATACTCAAATATTAAAAGCATATAAATCACTTGGGGTGAATCACTAGATCCTAGCACTACTCATGGTGTGTGTGTGTGTGTGTGTGTGTGTGTGTGTGTGTGTGTGTGTGTGTGTGTGTGTGTGTGTGTGTGTGTGTGTTTAATGGAAGTTGCTTATTAGGCAGCTTTGTCTTGTTACAGTGGGCTGAAGACCACTGCTCAATATCTTACAAGATAGCTCCAGAGAGAGAAGAACAGAATGATAAGGCTCACCGATTGGCCCGTTGCAGTTTAAAGTTGAAGTTAAACGCAGCAAGGGGCTGTTCTGATTGGTCGACAAGAAAATAAAAACTACAAAGTTGATATGAGGTCGTTTGTCATTCAAAATGGAAAAGGGAATTAGTGTAAAAGGAACTAAGTTTGGAAACCTAAAAAAACAATACCCATTCTGGAACTTTGTTGCTGATTTTATGGGAACTGGAAATGCCTGAAGCCTCCTCATTATGACATCCTCATTATGACATCCTAATTATGACATTCTCATTTTGACGTCCTCATTATGACGTCCTCATTATGACGTCCTCATTATGACGTCCTCATTATGACATCCTCATCATGACATCCTCATCATGATATCCTCATTATGACATCCTCATTATGACATCCTCATTATGACGTCCTCATTATGACGTCCTCATTATGACATCCTCATTATGACATCCTCATTATGACGTCCTCATTATGATGTTCCGTGTACGTACAGGAAAGAATATCCTGCTTTAATAAACAAAACCCATCACATTTTTACTCTTGTTCTCAACGCATTAAATTCCACATTTTCCCATCGTCTGTTCCTGGCAGAAAGTAGCCCAGTTTTGGGAGTTTAACTTTGTATGTAATATTAAACAACAGCCACTGGATGGCAGTGTTTAGTTAAGATCTCAGACTGCCTGAGTGGCTGTCATAATATTTTGTCACATCATCGTTTACAACCCCAGTTGAGATTCTCCGTGGGATCTATGCGAGTGAGGAACTCCGGGACTAACAAGTCAATCACAGGGCACTTAAGCAGCTCATTACGTTCATAACTTTGGGACTTCCTCCATTCTATCACTGGGGCAATTAGAATACATTCTGTAGTTTTTTTTCTCCCAACGTTAATTACAGCCTCCAAGCTTCAGTTTGACTGGAGAACTCCATTACCCTACGTGACCGGAGGAGGGCAGAGACCCTGTGTGCTGCACTGCCGTAAGGTGTGACTGTCTGTGAGTGAAAGAGAGAGACCCAAAGGAAGATTGAGTGTGTGTTTGTATGCAGCTGTTTGTATATAGGTGTGTGTGTGTGTGTGTGTGTGTGTGTGTGTGGGTGTGTATGCATGTGCCTCTGCTTGCGTGCACATCAGCTAGTAGTTTTATTTTTGCTTTCACACACCTGTGTGGACCGTCGCGTGAGTGTGCCCTGCTGCAAAGTCACGACAGTCCCTCCTGTCATAGCTCCCTCGCACGCGCGTGTGCGTGTGTGTGTGTGTGTGTGTGTGTGTGTGTGTGTGTGTGTGTGTGTGTGTGTGTGTGTGCGTGTGTGTGATAGAAGGTATAGCACTGTGTAGGACACACTCACTGCGGGGTCAGCGATGTCATATCAACCCTAAGGCCGCCCCAGGGCATCTCCCTGCACTCCCTCCTCCATCTGGCTTTCTCTACTTCCCTCCCTCGCTTGCTCTCTCTCTCTTTCTCTCTCTCTCTCTCTCTCTCTCTCTCTCTCTCCTTTCCTCTCTGCTCTCTCTCTCTCCTCTCTCTCTCTGCTCTTTCTCCCTTTCTCTATCACTCTCTCTCCTTCCCTCTCTGTCTCTATTTCTTTCTCCCTTCATTCACTCTCTCCTTCCTTTGTTTTTCTTTGTGTGTCTCGTGTGATCTCTCTCTCTCTCTTTCTCTCTCTTTCACATCTTTCTCTCTCTTTCTCTCTACCTACCTCTCTTTCACATCTTTCTCTCTCTTTATTTCTCTACCTCCTTCCCTTTCATCTCTCCTACTCCATGTTCTCTCTTTTTTTCTGTACACTTTTTCCATTCCTGTTATATTTGCTCAGTTTCTCTGATCTCATCCATCTCTTCATCCTCTTCCCTAACTCCTTTCCCTCTCCCTCATCCCCCTCTCCCTCATCCCCCTCTCCCCCGTCTTCCCTGTTCACACCTTTTTTCTTTTTATCAATCCACTAAGAGTTTCTCCCTGTGGTTGAGTGGAGAGTGAACTGCCTGTTTTAATTCAACGTTAGCCAAGTAGAAAAGTCGAGTCAGCATCTCTTCAATCAGCCTGCACTCTGCTGTCCAGAGAGACCCTGTCCTTCCCCTTAATCACCTGTTGTCTCTCTCCCTCCCTCTCTCTCTCTCTCTCTCTCTCTCTCTCTCTCTCTCTCTCTCTCTCTCTCTCTCTCTCTCTCTCTCTCTCTCTCTCTCTGTAGAGACCCCCCTCCCTCCCTCCCTCCCTTCCTCTCTCCTCTATAGAGACCCCCTCCTTCCCTCCCTCTCTCCCGCTCTCCTCTATAGAGACCCCCTCCCTCCTTCTCTCCCTCTCTCCCTCTCTCCCTCCCTCCTCTATAGAGACCCCCCCTCCCTCCCTCCTCTCCCTCCCTCCCTCCCTCCCTCCTCTATGGAGACCCCCTCCCACTCTCTCTCTCTCTCTCTCTCTCTCTCTCTCTCTCTCTCTCTCTCTCTCTCTCTCTCTCTCTCTCTCTCTCTCTCTCTCTCTCTCTCTCTCTCTCTCTCCTCTATAGAGACCCCTCCCTCCCTCCCCTTTTCCTCTCTCCTCCATAGAGACCCCCCCCTCCCTCCCTCCTTCCCTCTCTCCCTCTCTCTCTCTCTCTCCCTCCATAGAGACCCCTCCCTCTCTCCCTCCCTTCTCGTCTATAGAGGTCTCCTCACTCCATCCCTCCCTCTTTCCCTCTCCTCTATAGTGACCCCCCCCTCCCTCCCTCCCTTCCTCCCTTCCTCTCTCCTCTGCAGAGAGCCCCTCCCTCCCTCCCTCCCTCCCTCCCTCCCTCTCTCCTCTATAGAGACCCCATCCTTCCCTCCCTCCTTCTCTCCTCTATAGAGATCCCCTCCCTCCCTCCCTCTCTCCTCTATAGAGATCCCCTCCCTCCCTCCCTCCCTCTCCTCTATAGAGATCCCCTCCCTCCTTCCCTCTCTCTCCTCTATAGAGATCCCCTCCCTCCCTCCCTCCCCTCTCCTCTATAGAGATCCCCTCCCTCCCTCCCTCCCTTTCTCCTCTATAGAGACCCCCCCTCCCTCCCTCCCTCCTTCCCTCTCTCCTCTATAGAGATCCCCTCCCTCCTTCCCTCCCTCTCTCCTCTATAGAGATCCCCTCCCTCCCTCCCTCCCTCCCCCCCCCCCCCTCTGTCTCATTATCCTTTTTAAATAGCTCCGCCCCCCCCCCCCCCCCCCCATTCTCTCCTTATCTCCTCCCTCCCTCCCTCCTCTCTCTCCTCTATAGAGATCCCCTCCCTCCTTCCCTCCCTCCCTCTCTCTCTCGCTTCCACTTCCACGGGTTCCCCTTCATGTAAATGCAGTACCAATCAATCAGAGTGCATGATTCAGCAACAATGGGCTGACAGGCAGGCGGGCAGGCGGGCGGGCGGGCAGTTAGGTGGGCGGGCAGACAGGCAGGCAGGTGGGCAGGCAGGCAGGCGGGCAGACAGGTGGGCAGGCAGGCAGGCGGGCAGGCGGGCAGGCAGGCGGGCAGTTAGGTGGGCGGGCAGACAGGCAGGCAGGTGGGCAGGCAGGCAGGCGGGGAGGCAGGTGGGCGGGCAAGCAGGCGGGCAGGCGGGCAGGCAGGCGGGCGGGCAGGCGGGCAGGCAGGCGAGCGGGCGGGCAGACAGGCAGGCAGGCAGGCAGATGGGCAGGCAGGCAGGCGGGCAGGCGGGCAGGCGGGCGGGCGGGCGGGCGGGCGGGCGGGCGGGCGGGCAGTTAGGTGGGCGGGCAGTTAGGTGGGCGGGCGGGCGCGGGCGGGCGGGCGGGCAGTTAGGTTCGGCGGGCGGGCGGGCGGGCAGTTAGGTGGGCGGGCGGGCGGGCAGACGGGCAGGCGGGTGGGCAGGGGGGCGGGCAGTCGGGCGGGTGGTTAGGTGTGCAGGGGGGCGGGCGGGTGGGCAGGCAGGCGGGCGGGCAGGGGGGTGGGCGGGCGGGCGGGCAGGCGAGCGGGCTGGTGGGCGGGCGGGCAGCGGGGCAGGTGGGTGGCCGAGCGGGCGGGCATGCAGGCGGGCGGGCGGGCAGGCGGGCGGACTGGAGACAGTTCAGACACCACACAGTGACTGGGTGTACTAAGGAGGTCCACTGTTGCCAGTTCTTTAACCTTGAACTTCTGAATGGCAGAGTGGCTGTTCCTTTTTGTGTTCATGTGTGTGCATGACTTTGTGTGTTTGACTGTTTGTGTGTGTGTGACTTTGTCTATTTGACTGTTTGTGTGAGTGACTGTATATTTGACTGTTTGTGTGTGTGTGTGTGTGTGTGTGCGTGACTATGTGTGTTTGTGTATTTGACTGCTCGTGTGTGAGTAACTGCACTCTGTTTCTCCTACAAAGCAGTATCGTCCATGTTTAGTTTGTTGTAGACTAAGTGTCACGTTGGTCAGGTGGAAAACAGACCAACACACTCGGAAAACGTTCTTTCTTCCATTATCTCTCAGATAACCAAACGCTTACGACATTGTTAGGCTGCTAGGCAACAAGACTATTTCCATCCTACCTCTGACCTTTTAAATTTTAAATAGACCTGCTGTAGATGTTTGACCTCTTATAACCTTTGTTATTCTAAATTGACCTCTGACCTTGATTAACCTATGTCATTCTAAATTTACCTCTGACCTTTTATAACCTATGTTATTCTAAATTGACCTCTGACATTTTAAAGCCTATGTTACTCTAAATTGACCTCTGACCTTGATTAACCTATGTTTTTCTAAATTGACCTCTGACCTTTTATAACCTATGTTATTCTAAATAGACCTGCTGTAGATGTTTAAT
>JAPMUY010002332.1:107500-120000 GCA_026901105.3 Galaxias olidus
GCCACAAGAAAATGTAGGAGGTAAAAAAGGGAGCTAGAACCAATAAGACTGAAACTGTTAGGGTTTGTGTTGTAGTCCACTCAGACACACCTGTGCCTTTTGTAGAAGTATCTAGTTGTTTTGCCGATAGCAGTAATACATTTCTTTCCTTGCTTGTTTTATTATGCAAGAGCTAATCATACGTAAACCTCCATTTTGTATTAAAACCTTTGTAGTCCACTCAAGCCCACCTGTGTCTTTTGTAAACGTATCTAGTTGTTTTGCAGAAAGTAGTAATAAATCATAAAACAAGCAGAAAATAATAATGTAAGAGCTGAACATTACCATATGTAAACATCAATTTTGTATTAAACCTAATCAGTAACAAAATATCAACAGAATAGAAAAAAAAACTTGAGGGGCTTTGGATTAATATTTATCTTTTGAGACTCGCTTCAAGACCATCTTTTTGATGTAGCCCTTCACTGTATATTCTCATTTCCTCAGTGCTCACACTTTATTTAATACACTCTCCATACGCCTGTGTTCGGTTAAATGGACAGTTTCAGCCCAAAGCAATTTACATTACCTCGTTAACCTGCAAAGCCTCAGATTGTTCTCGTGTTAATTACGTTTCCTGTTCGTGGTGATTACGCCGTCATACTCCATGGATTTCATTTTTATTTGGTCCTGTCCTTTTCTCGACAGGAAGCCATTTTTTGAGTTAAATGTGGAACTGTTTTAACAAGTCTTTTATATTGGGGTATTTTTATTAGGTTATACAACCTTGGGACCACTTTGGCCCATTTTAGACTGTAAGTAAAATGCCATTTTTTGTTTACATTGAAAGAGCCTATAATGCATTTCTTTCAGACATTTTGTGTCATTCCTCAGTGTCTATTAAGCACATCTAAAATCATTTTTACACTCAATGATCTCCAGGTATTCTTTTACTAATTGACTGGCCGTCTGTCAGGTGGTGAGGTGGTCGTTTATCCCTGATATGGCACACCTGTGTGTCAAGCCCTGGCAGTGTAACTTGACTGTGGCTGTGTTCGGAATCGCCTACTTAAATACTATCTACTACGTACTCAATGAGTACATACTGCATACTGACTACTTAAACCGTAATCTAGAATACTACTCTTTTTACAATGATTCAATTATATTGTTAGTATACTCAACTGGAACATGTGACCAAAACCCCGGCATTTTTGCAATGCTGTCAAAGCTAGGAGGAAGTTGCCGAATTGCATTTTGGGGCGTGAAGCATCATCTAGGAACATTTCTCGGGTACTCAACATTTTCCCAATTTGAGTATGTCATCCGGGAACTTTTTCCATACTCAAATTTCACATACTATGTACTGTTGACATACTGCATACTCATTTTTGGGCAAATTTAGTATGTTAAGCATTCATTGTAGGCGATTTCAAACACAGCATGTGGCTTTGTTCTCTAAGCCCTCTGCTTGGACCTGGCGCTTTGTAACACCACCAACTCTGGTGTTCTTGGTTAATATCAAGGTTGTATCTGCTGGTTACAATTACTTAACACCTTTTCTTGTTTGTTTAGTCTGGGCTATATGCCCCTTTAAGTAAGTAAGTAAGTAAGTAAGTAAAGTTTATTTGTATAGCGCTTTTAAGTCACAAAGTGCTTTATACGAGCAAAACTAAAATAACAGTGTATTAAAAAATAATACACGCAACTAAAAACACAAAACACAAAAAAATGAACAATAACCAATAGACAATAAATACATAAATGCAGACCTTGTGCATAAAAATTACCCAAATGCCTGTCTAAATAAATGTCTTTAGCTGGCATTTAAAAGAATCCACAGAAACAACAGCCCTTCAAATTGTGGGCAGAGTATTCCACAGATTAGGTGCTACAGCCTCAAAAGCTCGATCACCACGCGTCTTTAACGACTTTCTAATTGTCTAACGGGATGTGTGGTCTCCCTCACTTTTTGCGATTGCGACCACTGAGCCATGGTCAGAACAAAATGTGTAATCTAAATCAGCAGTAACAAGTTAAAGTGACAGCAACAAGTGATTTGTGAAGCAATATATGGAGCAAAAATAAAATCTAATTCAGTATATACTTTGTCAGAACAGACCAGTCTTTCACCCACCAGCACCACTACTCCTCTTTGAGGCACTGCTGTCCCCGCTGTGAGGCTCCTCTCCTGGGCCTTCAGCAGCAGCACGGGAGCACTTTACAATCAGCCCAACTCATACAACTAGAGTTATTAGCTAATCATGCAAGGCCACACAAGGCAAGCAAAAAAAAGACCATGAAAAGAAACAAAAAACAATTGTAACTTCCATCCATCCATCCATCCATCCATCCATCCATCCATCCATCCATCCATCCATCCATCCATCCATCCATCCATCCATTAGCTATACCGCTTATCCTATGCAGGGTCGTGTGGGGGCTAGAGCCTATCCCAGCTGACACAGGGAGAGAGGCGGGGTACACCCTGGACAGGTCGCCAGTCTATTACTGGGCCGACACATAGGGACAGACGACAACTCACACTCACACCTACGGACAATTTAGAGTTACCAATTAACCTGCATGTTTTTGGACTGTGGGAGGAAACCGGAGTACCCGGAGGAAACCCACGCAATTGTAAATGGAGAAATAAAATTGCTAATAAGCAACAATTCAGCCAAAAGCAATATAGCACAAATCCATTTTTAATCTGAATTTAAGAATACTAAGGCTAGGAGCGAATCTTAGATCTTTCGGAAGTTGGTTCCAGCTACGTGTTGCACAGTGGCTAAACGCTTTGCTTTACCTTTTTTAGTTTTAACTCTGGGACCGGGTAGTCTCCGTTGTGACAGGGTTTTCCCAGAAATATCTCACCAGGAAAAACCACAACTTTTGTTGAGCGCTCAAACAAACAAGGCCTCAGTGAAACGCCACAAACCCCCAGGAGGAGATTGGCCTCCCTGTGAATGTCGTCGGTGCATGACGTGACCACACAGTGGAATTCTACATTCTACATTCTACATTCCATATGTTCCAATGGCCACTAGACCATAAAAGAGCAATCATCTCCATGGAGACACAGACGGATTTAAGGGTCTCAGTCCCACACCACCATCACAAACATTAGCTGGATTTTCTGGGCTGGTCCTGTGGTGCTTCTATGATGTCCACTGGTAGGCAGGCCTGCAGGCCTGCACTGTCAGCGAGCTGGCAGAATAGTGTTTCAGAGAACACAATGGGCCCCACGCCCGCATGCACAAGAAAAAACGTCAATTATCCAATTCCTCTATAAGTGCCTCCAGACAATCTTACAAATAATAGGCATTGCATGCTCTTTAATTCATCTTCCAACATTATGTTGCAGTTAGCGATGATCTATTTCTATATCTGTATCTCTCTGTCTAGATAGAGATAGAGTTGATTTAAACAAATAGCATAATGTAAAGATAATATCAACATATCATGACAGTCCAAAGCCAGGCTTTCATGTCTGTTTGGGCTTGTCATGTAGTCATTATCTTGACTGAAAGGTGTGCCAGCTCCCTAGTAGGACCCTCATTATCGACTGACCCCTCACCTCTGCCAACGGCGGAGCCTACAAAAACCACGCAAATATCCACAGGTTTTTAATAATATCTAAACACTTCCTCTTCAGTGCATGTAGACCAGGTGTTCCTGCAGTATGTGCATAGGCACTTCTCGCCCTGAAACAGTTGTACAGCGCTGTATGAAAAGATTCAAATCATTGGTCATAGAGGATTATGCCTACTTGCACATGCATGCTATTTCACCAACCAAGGCTAGTCTTTCATCGGGCTTTTGTTGAAGCTTACTTTTTTACTGCTAGTCCCTCAATGGCTTGTTGTAGCTAGGTACAAGTGAGTTCAATCTAAGCACGTTCACTAGTCAAACCTTGTGAGAATAATTTGCCGGTGACGACTTCTTCGATTAACCCTTTTAGTTGACTCAGAAGGTTACGGGAGGTCCTCTTTTTTATTGCTCAGAAAATCCAGGAGAAACCCCATAGCAACCCTTGTCACACTTTGTTATCTTAGCTATCTTAGGTATGTTACGTTACCATAGCAAACCTTATCACACTTTGTTATCTTAGCTATCTTAGGTATGTTACGTTACCATAGCAACCGTAATCACACTTTGTTAGGCACCAACATGCCACTTCCCCCTTTGGTCGAGGAGCAGGAAGTCACATGTTTCTCAAAGACAAACTGGTACCATTAAAATACTAGTTTACTAAAAATAAAACCGAATTCAAACGTACGTATGATGGCAGCCTAACATATACTGTATAATAAAGTGCCTATGCAGGGTGAATACAATTTTAAAGTCGTTGTGTACAATTTAGTCAATAATGAACATTACTGTAGGGAAAGAGCCTTGTTACATTTGGCGTCTGCGCTACACGCTCTGCGGAAAGCTAAAAGCACATTTCTTATCGTTGGAAGGCTGCTTAATAGGACACATCTGGGATTATTACGTTAGGTTTGGACATTAACACAGTGGAAATGTTCAGAGACTAACTGATAAACATGGTTGTTTGGAACATGGCGTTATATAGAAAGCGATTTTACCACTGAGGATTGGCTGGGTTGACATTCTGCCAATCACCAATGAGAAGGTGCGAGTGTGAGTGAGTGGGTGAATGTGTCTGTTTGGTGTGTGTGTGTGTGTGTGTGTGTGTGTGTGTGTGTGTGTGTGTGTGTGTGTGAGTATGTGTTTGTGTACTATTGCAAGCTGTGCTGAGACATTGTGCAGTAAAGGCACAACTATATCCTACAAGGTGAACACACAGAGGTAGTGATGCACAGTAAAAGATAAACTCAAACACATGGACACACGCACACAAAAGAAAAACACAAGCACTGACGTTTCCACTGTGACTAGTTTGCACATAAACAATACACGCAAATGCAAGCCAGGTAATACCTAGAACAGAGAAGAAACCACATGCCAACCCATTCACATAATGCTATACACTGATACATTTTAATCAGAATCTTGTCAGAATACAAATGTACGGTCCCCCTGGTCAACGTAGATGTCCTTGCTCTGAGGGCGGGTTATGAATGACCTGTCGGCGGTTAAAAGAAAAAAGAAAAAGACCTTGGACGCTTTCATTTTCAAACCACTTACCGTTTCTCAACAGGACTTGACTGGGAAGACCAATGCACACACGACTTTACACATGTGACAACTCATTATTCACAATAGCCCACCAAGGTGTGTGTGTGTGTGTGTGTGTGTGTGTGTGTGTGTGTGTGTGTGTGTGTGTGTGTGTGTGTGTGTGTGTGTGTGTGTGTGTGTGTGTGTGTGTGTGTGTGTGTGTGTGTGTGTGTGTGTGTGTGTGTGTGTGATTTAGAAAGCCATGTTCCGGTTCAACAGCTATAAATGGGTTCTTCAATCAGAATATCTGTATTATAGCGTTTACATTGGACAGTTGAGTCTGTTTCCATGGCAATTTGGCCTTGGACATGTGAAGTAAGATAACTGACCTATCTTTATTCGTGCCTACTCGAGGGAAACAGCGTTAATAACTTTAAATCATGTCTTTCTTTTGGGCTTTGGACAAAAAAAAGGGCACCACAAATCCAAACTTATCTACCCAGTCAACTGGTCTAATTAAAGAAAAGACTTGAAAAAAGAGTAGTTCATTTTTACTGTAACGAGATTTAAAGAACAAAGTCACAAAAATGATCCGATCTTCCCATCACTACTCTTTACCTAACTGACACCAGAGTGACGCTGTAGGACTTTTTACAGATTTGACAGCAGAGCAACGCTGTAGGACTATTTACAGATTTGACAGCAGAGCGACGCTGTAGGACTTTTTACAGATTTGACAGCAGAGCGACGCTGTAGGACTTTTTACAGATTTGACAGCAGAGCAACGCTGTAGGACTTTTTACAAATTTGACAGCAGAGCAACGCTGTAGGACTTTTTACAGATTTGACAGCAGAGCGACGCTGAAGGACTTTTTACAGATTTGACAGCAGAGCAACGCTGAAGGACAGTGCAGTGCAGTGGTGCTCTTCACATATCGGGATGGAGTCTTTCTGAGCCTCAGGAGCTGGAGCTATAAATGTCCCTTTTTTTAAACCACTCCAGTTAACTCCTCCATTCGTATCCACGGAGAGTACCTCTGCCTACCATCGCTGTAAGTGGTTGGTGAAGACATTAGACACACCAGCTTCTCCACTAGCCCTGAGGATTTACATCAGCTTCAGTCGCTCCTCCTCGAGCTTCGAAAGTAACTAAATAAATAAACCTAAAACAAACCACTGAGGTTTTTCTTATTGAATTTTTTTAGCCTTCACTGTCTGTCCTCGCTCACAGGGAAATAACATCGGAGGCTGACTTTTTGCCTTACCTAAATCCAGAGTTAAACCTTTTCGAGGTCCCAGTACATCTGCTGTAGCCGTGGGGCGTTGGGGTTTAAAGGTTTTTCTCTTTCTTTGAAAGAGAGGAAGGCTAACAGTGTGCTAGAAACAGAAATAAAGGCTTAATGTGGCGCTGTCGCGTTAAATCTTACAACACGTTTAATACCTTAACTCGCCAGGTCGTTGTCTGACTCAGTAATGGTGGCAGGGTCATGGCTGGCTTGGTTCAGAGCCGCCCCCCCAAGCCCCCCACCCGCCCACCCTCCCCATCCCCCCCCCCAACAACCCCCCCCCCCCCCCCCCCCCACCACCACCACCAACACCACCCCCACCACAACAATCCCCACCACCGCCCACCCTCCACCTCACCCGCCCCCCCCCCCCCCACCCCCACCTCCCTGGGGAACCTTAGGGGAATTAAACCTGTCGTTGGGCAATCCATGCCTCAGGCTCCGTAGTAATCTATGGCGGAGATCAGCTTTAGATTTACACTCGAATCAATGAACGCAGCTTTTATGTGACGTCGCCCTTTATCACAAACAAAATGGAGGCTTTCAGACAAATGAAAGTCTTTGATGGCGAGGTTGAATGATGGCACGGCTGCATGTTAAACAGCATTAGTAGTGCGTTAGGGACAAGCACATGCTCTGAGGGTTAACACAAGTCATGCATTGGAGAAACATTCAGCTCTGCCCCCCCCACCCCCACTCATGCCAGCGCAAACCCAATGTAATAAGGGTTCATGATGTTTTTATGAAGGCATAGCCGGGGTCCCTGTGCGATCTCCATCCCGCTGGGATAGTGCTTGGAGCCTCGTGATGAAGCCGCTCTGCCATAGCCAATACCGTTAAGGCACAATTATCAAAGGGCCGATGGTTTCATCAAAAACATTTCTCTGAACAAAAACAACAGACAGGAGGGGGGACATTGAAATACTCCAGCATACCTAAAACAACAGACAGGAGGGGGGACATTGAAATACTCCAGCATACCTAAAACAACAGACAGCAGGGGGACATTGAAATACTCCAGCATACCTAAAACAACAGACAGGAGGGGGACATTGAAATACTCCAGCATTTCTAAAACAACAGAACAGACAGGAGGGGGGACATTGAAATACTCCATCATACCTAAAACAACAGACAGCAGGGGGACATTGAAATACTCCAGCACACCTAAAACAACAGACAGGAGGGGGACATTGAAATACTCCAGCATTTCTAAAACAACAGAACAGACAGGAGGGGGGACATTGAAATACTCCATCATACCTAAAACAACAGACAGCAGGGGGACATTGAAATACTCCAGCACACCTAAAACAACAGACAGCAGGGGGACATTGAAATACTCCATCACACCTAAAACAACAGACAGGAGGGGGACATTGAAATACTCCAGCACACCTAAAACAACTGACACGAGGGGGACATTGAAATACTCCATCACACCTAAAACAACAGACAGGAGGGGGACATTGAAATACTCCAGCACACCTAAAACAACTGACACGAGGGGGACATTGAAATACTCCAGCACACCTAAAACAACAGACAGGAGGAGAGACATTGAAAAACTCCAGCATACCTAAAACAACAGACAGCAGGGGGACATTGAAATACTCCAGCATAGATAAGTCAGGGAGTAGCAAGGCTAGAGGTGGATCTATTTATGGGATTTTTCTTTCCTCTTCCTCCCTCCTCCCGCGCTCTGACTCTTCCTCCCGTCATGCTTTATGTACACGATCAATTATTAACCAACACCATTTTCCATGCTGCACCTCCTGCTAAACATTTCCCAAGCTGCACCTCCTGCTAGGCGTTTCCCATGCTGCACCTCCTGCTAGGCGTTTCCCATGCTGCACCTCCTGCTAGACGTTTCCCATGCTGCACCTCCTGCTAGGCGTTTCCCATGCTGCACCTCCTGCTAGGCGTTTCCCCATGCTGCACCTCCTGCTAGACATTTCCCAAGCTGCACCTCCTGCTAGGCGTTTCCCATGCTGCACCTCCTGCTAGGTGTTTCCCCATGCTGCACCTCCTGCTAGGCGTTTCCCCCAAGCTGCACCTCCTGCTAGGCGTTTCCGAAGCTGCACCCCCTGCTAGGTGTTTCCCCCAAGCTGCACCTCCTGCTAGGCGTTTCCCAAGCTGCACCACCTGCTAGACATTTCCCAAGCTGCACCTCCTGCTAGGCGTGTCCCCCAAGTTGCACCTCCTGCTGGGCGTTTCCCATGCTGCACCTCCTGCAAGGCGTTTCCCATGCTGCACCTCCTGCTAGGCGTTTCCCATGCTGCACCTCCTGCTAGACATTTCCCATGCTGCACCTCCTGCTAAGTGTTTCCCCCAAGTTGCACCTCCTGCTAGGCGTTTCCCCCAAGCTGCACCTCCTGCTAGGCGTTTCCCCCAAGTTGCACCTCCTGCTAGGCGTTTCCCCCAAGCTGCACCTCCTGCTAGGCGTGTCCCCCAAGTTGCACCTCCTGCTAGGCGTTTCCCCATGCTGCACCTCCTGCTAGGCGTTGCCCATGCTGCACCTCCTGCTAGGCGTTTCCCAAGCTGTACCACCTCCCCTCCTAGCCTCTCCTCCTCCTCTCCACTTCTCTCCTCTCCTCTCCTTGCCCCCCCTCCTAGCCTCTCCTCCTCCTCTCCTCCCATCCCTCCTCTCCTCCTCCTCTCCTCTCCGCTCCTCTCCTCTCCTGGCCTAGCTTATCGTTTCCTCTCCTCTCCTATCCTCCCATCCCTCTCCTCCTCTCCTAGCCTCTCCTCACAGCCTCCTCTCCTCTCTTTGCCCCCCTTCCCCCGTCCCCCCACCCCCTCCTCTCCTCTCCTCTCCTCTCCTCCCATCCCTCCTCTCCTCTCCTCTCCTCTCCTCCCATCCCTTCTCCCTCTCCTCTCCTCTCCTCTCCTCCCATCCCTCATCTCCTCTCCTCTCCTCCCATCCCTCCTCTTCTCTCCTCTCCTTGCCCCCTCTCCTCTCCTCTCTTAGCCCCCCCCTCCTCCCATCCGCCCTCTCCTCTCCTCTCTTAGCCCTCCCTCCTCCTCTCCATCCCTCCTCTCCTCTCCTCCATATGATAAAGGGAAGGGAAAGTCCTTTGGTTTGGACACTGGAGGTGGCTGTCACAGCAGTAGATAGGACAGATGGATTTTTACATTCTACTCATTTCATTTCTGCGCCATGGTTGCTACAGTAGTAGCCCTGCCGCCTGTGAGCGTTAGAGCTCTCTGCCTGGGAACCCGTCCTGTCAGTGATTGATGAGACGGTGGAATTCAGGAGCCCGGTTCGTTTATGAACACCGTGAATGCATGGGAACCTCATTTTAATATGTAACGCCTGCCTGTCAAACAGCATCACTGCTCTGGGCCCACATCCTTCCGCTTCGTTATTGGTGTGGGTTTAAAAACAAGATGGATGCTACTGTGGGAGAAAACAGAGTCTTCAGGTTCTTTTAGTATGTAAGCAGGTTTTAAGAATTTATTCAGAATTAATCATAACACAAACATTGACAAAGGAAAATTAACTCGTTTGTCAATGGACCCTCCGATACCAACCACTACCTAAGATGAGAGTACTGTCCAAAGACTTTCACAGAATACTTATACCCAGGCAACAACGTGTTCCTGGCTTAGTATAAACAGCTGATTGCGATGAAGGAATTGAGTGAAAACGTCATACTTTCAGCCTTTATCAACCGACCAGACATGGTGGTGCCAATCATATTCTCAAATATGATTAAGATTATTATGTCACTGCAATGACTAATATGGCAATCAATAAACAATAATTATGCAAATCATTACATAGACATCCAATTTTTTCAACACCGCCCTGCTCTGTGCTGTCACGAACCCTGTCCCCCTCAGAGACATCCGGAGCTCCAGCATTCAGAACGAGAAAATACTGTATTTCATACGGGGTTCAATTGACTGAAGATTGTCAGTAGTGCTAGAGTGAACAGGCCCTTGAGAAAAACACTTTGAAGCTTCCAGAGTAGTCAAGTCAAGTGTAATTCTAGTAATAAGGTGACCGGCAGCTGGGGTTTTCTCAAGATGAAACTTTTTCAAATATGTAGCAGGAATATGAGTAGAACACAGAGAGAGTCCATTTTGGCCATTAAGACTGGTACACTTAAAATGGTTATCTTAGGCATCAGTTGTTGTGGCCAATACCAAACAGTAACACTGGGTTTGATAATCTCAGTATTGGATTTACTTTTTTATATAGATATTTTTCCCTATGTTTTAGAAGTTCCTTATCCAAAAGTGGAATTCAATTTGATGGTGCAGTGATCAAAAATACCTATTTACGAGTATTACTGCCATGTGCTGCACTTCTATAACGCCTGAAGAATGTTGTAAAGGATTGTACAATATACCTTTTTTTCCACCATGTATGTGATTACAACTGACCAGGATAGCTTCTATAATTCCAGAAGGAGGATTAACTGAGGGTGTTTGGAGGAGTAGGAGAATATGCGACTGCTACAGCTAAAACCAGTCCTACATTTCAACCAATAAAGTATTGTCCAAACAGTCAAGGTAAAAAAAAAAAAGGAACACGTCAAAATATAAATCTCACATCAGCATACATATAAAATGACAGTTTAAGAAGGGAAGTGAGACACAGAGACAGAAGGAAAAGCAGGACAGGAGCTTTCTCTGAGGATCTGGAATAGAGAGTGGAGTGATCACAGTCTCATTGATCCAGCTGTCTGCTAAGACAGTATAAAGCATAGAATAGTAGGTTAAACCTGGAACCGTCGCCTGGAGCCGATACTGTACAGCTCTCTGTTTCTCTCTCTCTCTATCTGTCTCTCTCTCTCTCTCTCTCTCTCTCTCTCTCTCTGTCTCTCGCTCACTCTCGCTCCCCCCCCCCCTTCTCTCCCCCTCTCTTAGCCTGCTTTGACTGGAAGGACAGCTTTTCTAAATATAGCACAGCATCTGTCATCTGACAGGTAATAGGTGTACAGCACTGAAACCCAGTCGTTCTTTAGAATACATGAAGTCTGTGCGTGTGTCTATTTGTGCAGCATGGTGAATGAATAATCTATAACATGTGTGAGCACAAAAAGAAGCAGGAGTTGCTGTAAGGTCGCGGTAATATTGTTGTTATGGTGCGTTTATCCCACTTGAACACCAACGCTAACCCTCTAACAGACTCCACTTAAGCCCAGAGTTACCATGGTAACACCTACGCTAACCCTCTAACAGACTCCGCTTAATCCCAGTGTTACCATGGTAACAACAACGCTAACCCTCTAACAAACTTCACTTAATCCCAGCGTCACCATGGTAACACCTATGCTAACCCTTTAACAGAATCCACTTAATCCCAGCGTTACCAGGGTAACACCTGCGCTAACCCTCTAACAAACTCCACTTAATCCCAGCGTCACCATGGTAACACCTATGCTAACCCTCTAACACAGCTGTTTCAATCCCAGCGTTACCACGGTAACACCCACACCACCCCTTCCAGCACAGGTGGTTTAATCTCGGCGTTACCACAGTAACCCACACCCTAACCCTCTAACACAGGTGGTTTAATCCCGGCGTTACCACAGTAACACATACCCTAACCCTCTAACACAGGTGGTTTAATCCCGGCGTAACCACAGTAACACATACCCTAACCCTCTAACACAGGTGGTTTAATCCCGGCGTAACCACAGTAACACATACCCTAACCCTCTAACACCAGGTGGTTTAATCCCGGCGTTACCACAGTAACACATACCCTAACCCTCTAACACAGGTGGTTTAATCCCGGCGTAACCACAGTAACACATACCCTAACCCTCTAACACAGGTGGTTTAATCCCGGCGTAACCACAGTAACACATACCCTAACCCTCTAACACCAGGTGGTTTAATCCCGGCGTAACCACAGTAACACATACCCTAACCCTCTAACACCAGGTGGTTTAATCCCGGCGTTACCACAGTAACACATACCCTAACCCTCTAACACAGGTGGTTTAATCCCGGCGTTACCACAGTAACACATACCCTAACCCTCTAACACAGGTGGTTTAATCCCGGCGTTACCACAGTAACACATACCCAAACCCTCTAACACAGGTGGTTTGATCCCGGCGTTTCCATACCAACGCCTCCTAACCACAGCGC
>JAPMUY010002332.1:125000-127500 GCA_026901105.3 Galaxias olidus
CAATAGATTAACACCATATATGGAAGGCTGTGTTCAGACCATGAATTTGATCTGCAGTTGATTGACACCATATAAGGCAGGCTGTGTTCAGACCATGAATTTGATCTGCAGTTGATTGACACCATATAAGGCAGGCTGTGTTCAGACCATGAATTTGATTGACAGATACCTTTGCGAATGGACGAAATATCACAGGCTTCTTTCCAGAGTCTCTGAGTCAGCCACAGACACACGTAGTGACTGCAGAGGATTCTACTTAACTGTAAAATAGTTAGTCTGTCAAGCCTCCGTTTTTTTTAGACAGTGCAGTATTTTATCTTCATTTGTGAGCGACATTTGCATATGATAAAACACAACAATGAAAAAGAAAGCTAGTCTGTAAGTGTGGCTGCGTACATCCTGTTACCATTCCAGGCATATTTGCTGTGTTCCAAATTGCCTATGTATGTATATTTAACGTACTACATGTTTCACAAAAAAAAATATTATACAGTATGTCAATGGTACATGGTATGTCAAATTTAAGTGTTGAAAAAGTCCCCAGATGACATACTATATTTGGGGAATTGCTGAGTACCTGAGAGAAGTTACTAGACGATGCTTCACGCCCCACAATGCAATACGGGGGATTTGGCCACATGTTCCAGTTGAGTATACTAACAATATAAGTGAATCTTTGTAAAATAAAGTAGTATACTAGATTTCCGTTTCAGTAGTCGGTATACAGTATGTATTCACTAAGTATGTAGTAGATAGTGTTTCAGTAGTCAGTATACAGTATGTACTCACTGAGTATGTAGTAGATAGTGTTTAAGTAGTCAGTATACAGTATGTATTCACTGAGTATGTAGTAGGTAGTGTTTAAGTAGTCAGTGTACAGTATGTATTCACTAAGTATGTAGTAGGTAGTGTTTAAGTAGTCAGTGTACAGTATGCTCTGAGTATGTAGTAGATAGTGTTTAAGTAGTCAGTGTAGAGTGTGTACTTACTGAGTATGTAGTAGTTAATGTTTAAGTAGTCAGTGTACAGTATGCTCTGAGTATGTAGTAGATAGTGTTTAAGTGGTCAGTATACAGTATGTACTTACTGAGTATGTAGTAGTTAATGTTTAAGTAGTCAGTATACCGTGTGTATTCACTGAGTATGTAGTAGATAGTGTTTAGGTAGTCAGTATACAGTATGTACTCATTAAGTATGTAGTGATAGTGTTTAAGTAGTCAGTGTACAATGTGTACTTGTTGAGTATATAGTGATAGTGTTTAAGTAGTCAGTGTACAATGTGTACTTGTTGAGTATATAGTGATAGTGTTTAAGTAGTCAGTGTACAATGTGTACTTGTTGAGTATATAGTGATAGTGTTTAAGTAGTCAGTGTACAATGTGTACTTGTTGAGTATATAGTGATAGTGTTTAAGTAGTCAGTGTACAATGTGTACTTGTTGAGTATATAGTGATAGTGTTTAAGTAGGCGATTCCAAACATAGCTAATGACTTCCTGTCCTGAGATGAACAGGCCTGTGAGAACACTCACTACAGCAATGCACTTACACTATTAGCAAACACCTCTTTTTTAAATTTCTCACATTTTCTCTGAATTTGTCTCCCAAATGAAATGCACCTGGCCTCTCTAAAGACATTGAAATCTGAAGAGATCCTCTTCACCCATTCAGAAGAGGAAGCCAGGAAGCCATTATGAATGTTCTGCACCCGTTTCCAATTTTCACTCACGAAGCCCCCATTTGACTCATTCATAAGTCCGTTTTATTAGCTTACTAAAGGAAGCGTGTAAATGAGCCTTATTATCTAGGGGTCCCATTTGACTTTCAGAACCGAAAACCTTTCACCCTTTTTATGCAGACAAGAAAGAAAAAAAACTTTACTTCTAAAGAGTGCTGAATCCCCCACTCCTTGTCAGCAACCTGGTTCTGTCTCAGAGATTTGTCTGTAACTTCAAAAGAAATGGATCAATACTGCTTTCAGAGTCAGCCCCCCCCCCTCTCCACTCCCCACTACTCCTCCCTTAACAAAGTATCCGTGCCCGGGGGAGACCTCTGAAGTGAGTTTTCCGAAATGAACGATGCCGACATGCTTGCTGGCCCCCTTTGGGAAACGATTTCAATGGAGCCGAGACCAAAATGGCCACAGGTGCCCCAGTGTTCAGAAAAGATTGAGCTAGGCCCGGTTCCATTTCATTAACTAGCCCAGAGGCTTTTGTTTACTATACTCAGCCTTGACGCTGTTCGTCTCCAAAGCTGCGGCTCGCGAGAGCAGTGGTTAATGACTGAAGTTTGTCAGCCATATTTGGTTGTTGGTTCTTTTCATTTGGTTTTGTTTATCTTCCGTGCTTCAGTGAAAGTCAAATAGCATTTCTTTAGGACAACTGTGGTTCATTCTCTCTCTCTCTCTCTCTCTCTCTCTCTCTCTCTCTCTCTCTCTCTCTCTCTCTCTCTCTCTCTCTCTCTTTCTCTCTCTCTCTGTAGATATATAGTTATATTTATACA
>JAPMUY010002332.1:132500-135000 GCA_026901105.3 Galaxias olidus
ACTAAGGACCGGGTCAGTCAGTTACACTAAGAACCGGGTCAGTCCATATCTGTCTGTCACTCAGTTACACTAAGGACCGGGTCAGTCCATATCTGTCTGTCACTCAGTTACACTAAGGACCGGGTCAGTCCATATCTGTCTGTCAATCATTTACACTGAGGACCGGGTCAGTCAGTTACACTAAGAACCGGGTCAGTCCATATCTGTCTGTCACTCAGTTACACTAAGGACCGGGTCAGTCCATATCTGTCTGTCACTCAGTTACACTAAGGACCGGGTCAGTCCATATCTGTCTGTCAATCAGTTACACTAAGGACCGGGTCAGTCAGTTACACTAAGAACCGGGTCAGTCCATATCTGTCTGTCACTCAGTTACACTAAGGACCGGGTCAGTCCATATCTGTCTGTCACTCAGTTACACTAAGGACCGGGTCAGTCCATATCTGTCTGTCACTCAGTTACACTAAGGACCGGGTCAGTCCATATCTGTCTGTCACTCAGTTACACTAAGGACCGGGTCAGTCCATATCTGTCTGTCACTCAGTTACACTAAGGACCGGGTCAGTCCATAGCTGTCTGTCACTCAGTTACACTAAGGACCGGGTCAGTCCATATCTGTCTGTCACTCAGTTACACTAAGGACCGGGTCAGTCAGTTACACTAAGAACCGAGTCAGTCCATAGCTGTCTGTCACTCAGTTACACTAAGGACCGGGTCAGTCCATATCTGTCTGTCACTCAGTTACACTAAGGACCGGGTCAGTCCATATCTGTCTGTCACTCAGTTACACTAAGGATCGGGTCAGTCCATATTTGTCTGTCAATCTGTATCAAACAAGGATAATTCATGTGATGAAATGTTTTATATAATGTCAGGGGTATGTTAGGAAACAGCTAACATTGGTGTACAGTGAAGTTTTTTTTCTTGTGTGTGAGTTCAATTGAAATGCTTTTTTCGGTTTGAACCTAGAAATAGTACAATGTTGTGAAATAACATTCAGAAGCAAGCAACTGAAATGTGGAACTCTAATCATATACAATTATTTGTAAAAACGTCCTGAGGCGGAACATTACATTTAACCTAAACCAATAACATAACACACGTCGGTGCTGTCAATAGGCCAGAATTAAGAGTACTGTAAATCCCAATGCAGGTTGGAAACATAATCATAATTACTTGTTTTATGTGAATCATCAGAATCATACTAAGGCATTCCCAGGAATTCAGAAACTAAACAAAAAGTGAACAGAAAAATAACCGACGTTCTCAATCAGTCACCCACTCACCCCATGAATCTATCAATATATCACCTTTTACACTAAGGACCGGGTCAGTCCATATCTGTCTGTCACTCAGTTACACTAAGGACCGGGTCAGTCAGTTACACTAAGAACCGAGTCAGTCCATAGCTGTCTGTCACTCAGTTACACTAAGGACCGGGTCAGTCCATATCTGTCTGTCACTCAGTTACACTAAGGACCGGGTCAGTCCATATCTGTCTGTCACTCAGTTACACTAAGGATCGGGTCAGTCCATATTTGTCTGTCAATCTGTATCAAACAAGGATAATTCATGTGATGAAATGTTTTATATAATGTCAGGGGTATGTTAGGAAACAGCTAACATTGGTGTACAGTGAAGTTTTTTTTCTTGTGTGTGAGTTCAATTGAAATGCTTTTTTCGGTTTGAACCTAGAAATAGTACAATGTTGTGAAATAACATTCAGAAGCAAGCAACTGAAATGTGGAACTCTAATCATATACAATTATTTGTAAAAACGTCCTGAGGCGGAACATTACATTTAACCTAAACCAATAACATAACACACGTCGGTGCTGTCAATAGGCCAGAATTAAGAGTACTGTAAATCCCAATGCAGGTTGGAAACATAATCATAATTACTTGTTTTATGTGAATCATCAGAATCATACTAAGGCATTCCCAGGAATTCAGAAACTAAACAAAAAGTGAACAGAAAAATAACCGACGTTCTCAATCAGTCACCCACTCACCCCATGAATCTATCAATATATCACCTTTTCTAGAGTTTCTGCTCCGAGGCGTTAAACTGATTATGATCATAAATCAAAGTCCGGCCCGGCCCGGCCCGGTCCGGCCCAGATCTTTAGCTCTGAACTCTTAACCCTGAGAACAGCTGGACGGGAAGCAGGCGGCAGTTCTGTATGAAGGAGAAAACAGAAGGAAATACAACACAACCACATACACGTACACAATACATACAATACGGAAATACAATATATTGGTGGACGTAACACTCCCTCCCTCGTTTATATTATTATTATTGTTATTATTGTTATTTATGTTATTTATGGACAACTAATTAGGGTTTGAACGAAGTGAAGTGATGATTCATCAGAGGGACAAGCCTCCATGCAGTGACAGGGAGGAGTCGTCTGGACTCCTGATGAAGGTGTCTGGTCCGGATCCAGATCCACAGCTTGCAGCTCACCATCTGTTCACTCCCGGACATCACTCATCT
>JAPMUY010002332.1:140000-150000 GCA_026901105.3 Galaxias olidus
ACACACACACAGTACACACACACACAGTGGAGGATGGAAACACACACACAGTACACACACACACAGTACACACACACACACAGTACACACACACAGCACACACACACACAGGAGAGGATGGAAACACACACACAGTAAACACACACACAGTACACACACACACACAGTGGAGGATGGAAACACACACAGTACACACACACACAGTACACACACACACAGGAGAGGATGGAAACACACACACAGTACACACACACAGTACACACACACACAGTACACACACACACAGTACACACACACACACAGTACACACCCACACAGTGGAGGATGGAAACACACACACAGTACACACACACACAGTACACACCCACACAGTGGAGGATGGAAACACACACACACAGTAAACACACACACAGTACACACCCACACAGTGGAGGATGGAAACACACACACAGTACACACACACACAGTGGAGGATGGAAACACACACACAGTACACACACACACAGCAGAGGATGGAAACACACACACAGTACACACACACACACAGCAGAGGATGGAAACACACACACAGTACACACACACACAGCAGAGGATGGAAACACACACACAGTACACACACACACACAGCAGAGGATGGAAACACACACACAGTACACACACACACAGCAGAGGATGGAAACACACACACAGTACACACACACACAGTAGAGGATGGAAACACACACACAGTACACACACACAAAGCAGAGGATGGAAACACACACACAGTACACACACACACAGCAGAGGATGGAAACACACACACAGTACACACACACACAGCAGAGGATGGAAACACACACACAGTACACACACACACAGTAGAGGATGGAAACACACACACAGTACACACACACACAGCAGAGGATGGAAACACACACACAGTACACACACACACAGCAGAGGATGGACACACACACACAGTAGAGGATGGAAACACACACACAGTACCACTGGCTTTGCGGCTTCAGGTTTTCTCTCCACACAAGACTTTCCTTTCTGCTATTGATCTCTCTCTCTCTCTCTCTCTCTCTCTCTCTCTCTCTCTCTCTCTCTCTCTCTCTCTCTCTCTCTCTCTCTCTCTCTCTCTCTCTCTCTCTCTCTCTCACACAGAAGTTAAAGGAGTTAAACCCCAGTCGGCAGCGTCATTCCTTGTCTGGACCACAGAAGGAAAAGTGGGTCAATTCTTTTTCCTTTCTTGTCCCTTCGGCCCAGAACGCGGAACCAGACTGAACTAATTGAACCAGAGAGAGGACCAAAACGAGATGGATTGTATCAGAGAGTCTGCACCAGACTAAACTAAACGAGCAATCATTAGTTTCCGTAGTGATCTAAGAAGCGCCAGTGTGGCTAAGACCATGTTTGTGCCAATTAAAATGGGACTTGAAAGAAGCTCCACTGGAAGACCCAGTCATTAGACAGACCTCCAGCAGGCAGAAGACCCAGTCATTAGACAGACCAAGCAGGCAGAAGACCCAGTCATTAGGCAGACCTCCAGCAGGCAGAAGACCCAGTCATTAGACAGACCTCTAGCAGGTAAAAGACCCAGTCATTAGACAGACCTCTAGCAGGTAAAAGACCCAGTCATTAGACAGACCTCTAGCAGGTAAAAGACCCAGTCGTTAGGAAGACCAAGCAGGCAGAAGACCCAGTCATTAGGCAGACCAAGCAGGCAGAAGACCCAGTCATTAGGCAGACCAAGCAGGCAGAAGACCCAGTCATTAGACAGACCTCTAGCAGGCATAAGACCCAGTCATTAGGCAGACCAAGCAGGCAGAAGACCCAGTCATTAGACAGACCTCTAGCAGGCATAAGACCCAGTCATCAGGCAGACCTAGCAGGCAGAAGGACACCCTGAGATAATATATTTATAAACACGTTTAGTATGCAGATCATTAGCAAGGTTTGTGTAACACTTGTGTGTGCGTGTTAGTGTGTGTCATAAAAATCTACTGCTGCGTTGTGTGTGTGTGTTTGCTTGGTGCCTGCATGTATCTTAGTGTGTGTGTGTGTGTGTGTGTGTGTGTGTGTTTGCATGGTGTCTGCATGTAGTTTAGTGTGTGTGTCTACTGACTGGCCACTAGGCAAATGCTTCACCTATGGAATGGTGGCCTCCCTATCAGGGAATTTTAAAATAACCTGAGCACTGCACCTCAACGCACTGCATGTTGGTGAGTCTCTCTGTGTACGTTTGTAGGAAAGTGTGAGAGAGTGTGTATATGTTGCCATATTTATTTTTTACAGTCAAAAATACACCTTTTAAGTGCACCCCTTAATATGGTGGTCATTTTAAATAAAAACGTGTGTGTGTGTGAGTGTGTGTGTGTGTGTGTGTGTGTGTGTGTACTGTATGTGTATGTGTGTGTGTGTGTGTGTGTGTGTGTGTGTGTGTGTGTGTGTGTGTGTGTGTGTGTGCACGTGTGTGCGCATGTGCGTTTGTGCGTGTGTATGTGTGTGACTGTGCGACTGTGTGTGTGTGTGTGTGTACGTGTTTGTGTGTGTGTGTGTGTGTGTGTGTGTGTGTGTGTCCGTACCCAGCGGGCAGATCCGTGCTTGTCGGAGGAGATGATGGGAGGGAGAATGGCTCCTGCCTCCACCCCAAGCGGCCACCTCCAGGCCCACTGATCAGCTCCAAATGGGGAGGAATGGATGTGTGCGCCCTGCCACTTCACTGTTGTCCCAGATATGCCAGACGACAGGGAGCATCCAAATAAATAGCCAATCCAACCTGCCAATCCTGAATTCCCTCTCCTCCCTCAGCCTCTCCTGCTGTGTCGGCTGCTGTTGCAACTCTCCCTGTATTTAAGAAATTGAAAAAGAACATTTCTACTTAACAGCTGTTAATAGAAATAAGTAAAAGGAAAGACTTAGATTATCATTATGAAACAAAAATGCATGCAATTCTGCAACATGAATAAATGTAGTTCAACAGCCACCATCTCTTTATGTTCCTGTGTTATGTGTTAGGACAGTGTCTTGTTGGCCTTTTCCTGTCCCTGTCCAACAGCTAGAACCAACGCTGATGTGCTCTGATTGGTTAATTGGCTAATTGAGTGGCATCTGTTGCCATGGCTTAAAAGCATCTCTCTCATCTCTCTCTCTCTCTCTCGCTCTCTCTCTCTCTCTCTCTCTCTCGTTCTCTGTTTCTCTCTCTCGCATTATCTTTATCGCTCTTTCTTTTAATCTCTTTCTCTCTCTTTATCTCTCTCTCCGCCTCTCTCTTTATCTCTTTCTTGCTATTGCTGCAGAATCCAATAGCATCACGTTGTTGACCAGATAAAGAGCCCTCCCATCCCCAGCAGTCCATTGGAGAGACAGGAACAGGCCCAGGAAGCTGATACCTCAAGGGCTGGAAATGACATTGCGGTAATTCTTCTCTGTGTTGATTGACTGAATGACGCAACACAAAGCGTTCCTGCTCCACTTAACGTTGACTTGTTCCTCCGTCTCAGCGTTTCCTGGCCTCCCGCTGTGGAAACCACGGGAATCTAATATCTATTGGAAAGCAATCTGGCTTCGAAAAGTACGGACAACTAATGAACTAATTAATTCTCTCTGGCGTTGTTCATGTTTTTATGTGCTGTCCTTGTCATTCTGCTGGTGGTGGGTTTTCTCCTGAAATGGACGCCATAGCTTCCACAGTCTCTTGTTACTCCCATCCATTTTAAAGGAGGGTGGGAAGTCTCCAGTGAGAGACCCCGCTGGGTTTAGCAACTGGGCAAAATGTTTTAAAAGTTACGTTAAAAAAAAATTCTCTCTATTGCACAGACACCATTACTTCTCCTCTCATGACCTGAGTTAATAAATGCAAACCCTGAGTTAATAAATACAAACCCTGAGTTAAAACATACAAACCCTGAGTTAATAAATACAAACCCTGAGTAAATAAATACAAACCCTGAGTTAATAAATACAAACCCTGAGTTAAAAAATACAAACCCTGAGTTAAAAAATACAAACCTGTAATGTGAACCTTGGTGGTTTTGAGGCCTTTATGCTGCCTCCAGCTGAGCCGGGGGTGTAACATAATGGGCGCTTGTCCGGGGTCTGTATGTGTTTCAGTTTAAAACCCCTACCTTTTTAATTTATTTTTTTTAAACAGAATTTTTGTACCGTTGGTCAGTGAGAATTGGCAGTGTTGACCCTGCTCTGCCTGGGTGTGTATGGTGAGTGGGGTTATGTTGACCCTGTTCTTCCTGGGTGTGTATGGTGAGTGGGGTTATGCTGACCCTGCTCTACCTGGGTGTGTATGGTGAGTGGGGTTATGTTGACCCTGTTCTACCTGGGTGTGTAGTGGGGTTGTGTTGACCCTGCTCTACCTGGGTGTGTATGGTGAGTGGAGTTATGTTGACCCTGCTCTACCTGGGTGTGTATGGTGAGTGGGGTTATGCTGACCCTGTTCTACGTGTGTGTTTAGTGGGGTTACGTTGACCCTGTTCTACCTGGGTGTGTATGGTGAGTGGGGTTATGCTGACCCTGTTCTACCTGGGTGTGTATGGTGAGTGGGGTTGTCTTGACCCTGTTGTACCTGGGTGTGTAGTGGGGTTATGTTGACCCTGTTGTACCTGGGTGTGTAGTGGGGTTACGTTGACCCTGTTGTACTTGGGTGTGTATGGGGATCTATTGTTTCAGTGGGTAAAGCAAACCCTGGTTAGATGGTTGCAGAGTGGCCCAGCGGAACCGAAGCGTGGGTTCTTCCATCATCCCACAAATTTGTTATTTTACCTTTTTTATTTTGAGGTAATCCTGGGTGGGGGTACACGTTTCGGACCTTTGGTCTTAATCTGAGGCCAATGGTTACGGAGTTCAGCATTTAAAGTTGCCTCGAGCCCGACACACCTCACAGAACACGGTTAGGCTTCAGTTAGATGACAACACTGGATAGAAACCAGGGTTAACATAGTTATGTACCCATAAGACATGTTTAGGGAAGTTAACACCTCACTTAACACCAATTCCTACTTAACGCAAACAGTGAATAGGTTTCTGAGGGTAGTTGCATTGCATTTATTCATGTTGTAGAATTGCATGTATTTTGGTTTCATAATGATAATGTAAGTCTGTACAGCGCTGGTTCCTACCCTCCCTGATTCTCTCCATGCTTCTCAGAGTGCAGTGCTCCTGTTGCAACTCTCCCTGGAGGTTAACAACCTGGGTAAGAGCTGTTCTGCTTAGTCAATCAGTTCAGAGAATAGAACCTTTCAAAGCCCACAATAAAGTACAGAACATATGACATTCCAACAAACTACTGTCTCCATCTCTTCCTCTATGTCGGCATTGGGTTGGTTCCTCTCCGCCCTCAGCTCCACCACCATCTCCAGAACCTCCTTCATCAGGTCTCTCTCCTCAGAAGTTACGAATGAGTGGAACTGTTTGATCTCCTCTGTGGCATTCTGAGGGCCGGCCATGGAACTCTTCTCCACTTTGGCCTTCAAAGTTCTCATTGGAGTCCTTTATGTTGCCTCCCTCTGAGCCGGGGCCGTAACATCTTACTGTTATCCCTATGTAAATAAAACAAGTAATAAAATAAATTGTAAAATAAATTAAAGTGAACCTGGGTAGTTATGACTCCTTCATGTTGCCTCCCTCTGAGCCGGGGCCGTAACATGTCACTGTTATCCCCATGTAAATAAAACAAGTCATAAAATAAATTGTAAAATAAATTAGTGAACCTGGGTAGTTATGACTCCTTTATGTTGCCTCCCTCTGAGCCGGGGTTGTTACATGTTACATGTTACATGTTACAGTTAACCCTGTCTAAATAAAATAAATAATAATAACATCCTCTAAGTGAAGGGTTGGGACCCTCTGAGCTCAGGCCTGTTTTTGTGGGAGGGCAGGGGGACCGAGGCGTGTCCACCACAGCCACACTCTTTGTGGTTCTGCTCTCACACTTCTTATCAGCTTTACTAGACACCAAACTGTCAAGACAAAGCCACAACGTAGTTACATTAATTTCTCTCATAAAATATCCAGACATTACAGCACTGTAAAGTTGTAATTGTGACTGTATATACTTAGCTCGGGGCGTTTTAACTTCCTGTTCCGGCTTGTTCTTCTCCTGGGCAACACTGGTCTGAGGAGTAGCAGTCAGTCTCCTGGGCAACACTGGTCTGAGGAGTAGCAGTCAGTCTGGCCTGCACGTCCATCTTCTCCTCTTAAGTCCACACCGACTTAGTTCCTCTCCCTTCTCAGTTCCACAGTCAACTTCAGAACCTCCTTGATAAATTCTATATATTAAACACGACGAGAGCAAATAATAAAGTTCAATGCAAGTATTTTTTTTTGAAAAAAGGTACTTCTGCAAAGGATCAAATGGGTTTGCAAAAGGATCACCCCACACAGCGTGTAAAACGCTGCTCTAATGAAGTGATAACATTGTTCCCAGATTTCTTATGTAGAAACAGAGGTGTGTCCTTCTCCCCTGTCCCTGCATTCCATTGATTCACTCGTGTGTGCAAAGTGATGAAACACAACTTCAACAAGATGACATTAGGTGTAATCCTTTGACAACAAGAGTTACAATGTTTCCTGCTCTAATCACAAGATCCCACGTTATTCCTCAGGCATCCTGGCTCCTGTGGGACCCTTTCAACAAGATTCTTACCTTTGCTATTCTCTAAACAAGACACAAGTTCCTTTCGTTTACAACATGCAGCTGTTTAACTTCAAGCAGGTCAAACGTCAATCAGTTTAAACAAATGCTTCACAGCTCAACAAGTCATCAGTTTAAACAAATGCAAGTAATCAGTATTCTGCTATTACACCCGCTTATTCAATGTCCTGAGCCAACACTCACACAAACACCCACATGCACAGCTTTTACATATCCTGGATTCCGGTTTCTGGATTCTGGATTCTGGATTCTGTTACCCAGCATGCCCCGCTGCCATCCTACGCTGCTCATGCAGCTCTCCCTCTGAAACAAAGCCGACACCCATAAATAGCATTCCTCCAACTAATCACCAGATTTAACTCACCTGGATGAGCTTGTTGTTCTGCCTCTTCCTGTATGTACCGTTGGGGTTGAATGAGGCCGCACCCTTCTTGACAACACAATGTTCCAGCAACTCTGGGAGGTTCACAAGTTGACTGACCTCAACCAGGTCCATCACAGCATTGAGAGCTCCCTTCTCCATCTCAGCACCTCTCCTATATTGTCTTCCTATATTGATGGACTTGATGGCATCCCTGATCTTCCAGAATAAATGATCAGATATAGATTAAAAAGGTAAAACATGTACATTAGAAGTTTTTATAGATGAAAAGTCTTGCCTGCTACTGGATTGGTGGCCATCTTGGATTTCTGGGTCAAAACTATTTATCAACGTCAAACTGGTGTCCGAATCTGAATCCTCGTTGATTCAAATAAAAGTGTCTTCCCACAATATCCTAGATGCTCCGGTTCAAAAGTTAAATTTGAAAGATGGCGATGGTGGCCATCTTGGATTTGGCCCTCTGACGAAAACCCCGGAATTATTGTGAGGGACCGGGGGAATACATTTTTTATGACGGGTTCAAAGATGTCAAATCAATCAAAACAGCCAGAGAATGGTCACAGAATTGAGGTTCGGGAATCACACACACACACACGCACACGCACACGCACACGCACACGCACACGCACACGCACACGCACACGCACACGCACACGCACACACACACACAACTTGAGTATGATAATATTGCTTTGTCGCCTTTCTGTTTCTCTTCCACTCCGGACCACCTTTTGAATTAAAAACCCTTGAGAAAGTCATTAAATTCTAAGTAAGTTTTTATCCATTGTGTGTGTTTGATTTTTGTACATGCACAATGGAAATAGGTTTTCTCCTACTGTATTTAGCATGTTCTGTATATGTGTCTCTCATAACAGTTGCATAAGTTGGTTCCTTAGTTATATTTATTTATGGTTTGAATCATAGTTACTGATTACAAAATTCATACAAAATCCACATACTGTATAATCAACCAAAGCATGAAGATCTTAACACGCACACATGGACCCTTTTGCATATTTCAAAATTTTAGAGTCATTAAAAAGAGTAATTAAGCTTTGCGAGAGATGGAGTGTGCAAGATGAGGCTTCCTGAATGTCTCCAAAAACTCATTGACGCCCCTATAATGAATACACAGACACACACACCAGCAGCTTGCAAAAATAACAGGGTAAGTTTTAATCAACGAGGCGCAGCCAAAATGCCAAGTACAGACGAAGCAATCTCACTAGCAATCTCCTCTTGCCCTTGACGTAGCAGCAGCAGCAGCAGCAGCAGCAGCAGCGGATGCAGACACTTGTAGCTGCAGCCAGAGGAGGGGATGGCTGTTATGTAGCATATGCTCCACTTAAAACGAATGGAAGGACAGATGGCCGTGTATCCATCGATTGGTGTTCAGTTCAGCTGCTGCTTTGTTCCCCCTTCTGTGTGTCCATGACTTTGCAGCAGCACAAGTCAGAACGCTGGCCCGAGAGAGAGAGAGAGAGAGAGAGAGAGAGAGAGAGAGAGAGAGAGAGAGAGAGAGAGAGAGAGAGAGATGGAAAGAGAGAGCGAGAGCGCGAGAGAGGGAAAGAGAGAGAGAGAAAGAGAGAGGGACATACAGGAGAGAGAGAGTGCGAGAGACGGAAAGAGAGAGAGAGAGAGAGAGAGAAAGAGAGAGGGACATACAGGAGAGAGAGAGCGCGAGAGAGGGAAAGATATATATATATATATATATGTAGAGAGAGAGAGAGAGAGAGAGAGACACCTCCGTTGCTCTGGGATGGTGTGTTCATACACAGCGCACCATGTGACTGCATGGATGCCGCATTCCAGAACCTTAGCGGAACTCGAGGGAACGTGAGACTCTGGAATATTTTAGCATTCAAATTAGGATGGGCTGACGTTGCGATTGGCCTGAGAATATGAATATGTTAATGAGATCTAGTTTGAGACGCTTACTGAATGCCAATGCAGAGGAATTTAAGGCCTGGAACCAATTGAGAATTTAAAAAAGTAATTTATGCGTGTTTGAATCAGGAATAAGATATGTAAATTATACTTGAAAAAAAAATAAAAACTGTAAAAGCAAGCTACCTCATGTCAGTTCCATTGGTGAGTTCCACATGAGCCTCCTCTGAATCCAGCCGTAGTTTTGACCTGGTGTACTACTCTGACGAGCCCCGTGACTTTGATAGTGATATGACTCACCGGCTTTCCTCCGTGCCCGCTGCGTGACTCCTATGAATACAGCAGAGGGGAACGCCAGTGAGTCTAATGTCCCCTGGTGTCCAACAGCCAGCCAGGCGAGAATACACATGAATCATACACGGAACTCCTCGCCTGGAGGTCACACACACACACACACACACACACACACACACACACACACACACACACACACGCACACATGCACACACACACACGCACACACACACAAACATTTGTAAAAAAACAAACAAAACCATTTTTTGAACATAAGGCATATATAGGCACATAAGGGAGTTTAAATCAAGGGCATCTGATCCCTATAGCAGCAGCTAATTGAAACCCCTTTGTGTGAGATGTACTTTCTCTCAGGTTCAAAGGTCAGCCGTCGGTTAGAATTACAAAGGAAGCAGTTATACCGGCGGGATTCCCTATCATTCACTGTCACACCACTGGTGTGTGTACTCGATGTTAGCTCTGGACTCTCAGCACACACACAAACATACACACATACACACACACACACACACACACAGCGGGAGTCAACAGAACGTGCTACAAACTACACCAGTGCACAAATTCCCATTAGTATTTTATTTTTTTGATGACTAGAACACACACACACATTTGTTAAAGCACTCGGGCTATGCACATACAGTACAAAGACACACACACACACACACACACACACACACACACACACACACACACACACACACAAATGGTAACACACCAATACAGGGCTCTTAAACACACACACACACACACACACACACACA
>JAPMUY010002332.1:155000-157500 GCA_026901105.3 Galaxias olidus
TGCCTCTTGGTTTTTTTTGTGGGGGTAAAAAAGAAGTTGATACCAAGATGGCAGCCCGATCACATTATGATTGCATCGAGGAAGAATGTGCATATTACTATTCATAGGCACGGTAACGTGATCCTTTTTTTTTTTACTTGATGGGTAGAGAGATGATTTATGCTCTCTCTTCAACCGAAACTAACTGCTCTATTTTCAAAAACCATTTATCAGAAAAATTTTAAATAAAATAAATAAATAAATAAATAAATAAATAAATAAATAAATAAATAAATAAAAGCTAGATGTGAACTAATTCTGACGAACTCTATCATCACAGACATTTCCTTCCTCTCAGAGCTGGGCACTACAATCACATCAACTGGCCTTTACATTCCCCTAGATCACCTCCTAATGCGGCTGCCTGCCACACTCTGCCTCTGATGAGTCCATACATTCATCCTATTGCACTTTAACATGGCTGCCTGCCACACTCTGCCTCTGATGAGTCCATACGTTCATCCTATGGCACTTTAACATGGCTGCTGCTTGCCACACTCTGCCTCTGATGAGTCCATACGTTCATCCTATGGCACTTTAACATGGCTTCTGCCAGAAACACACTCTGCCTCTGCCGAGTCCATATGTTCATCCCATGGCACTTTAACATGGCTTCTGCCAGAAACACACTCTGCCTCTGCCGAGTCCATATGTTCATCCTATGGCCCATTAACACGACTGGGACCTCCTAGCCTCGTAATGGACTGGACCTGATTACTCACGTTCACATCTCACCTTCATGACTGTGCTGTGGGTGCAGTGTGTCATGGCACTGCCGTGTGAAAGGGTTTAATTGAGTGTGTGTGTGTGTGTGTGTGTGTGTTTGTTTATGCTGTTTTTTTATTTTGAGTGTGTGTGTGGGTGTGTGTGTGTGTGTGTGTGTGTGTGTGTGTGTGGGTGTGTGTGGGTGGGTGTGTGTGTGTGTGTGTGTGTGTGTGTGTGTGCTTGTGTGCGTGTGTGTGTGTGTGTGTGTGTGTGTGTGTGTGTGTGTGTGTGTGTGTGTGGGTGGGTGTGGGTGTGTGTGTGCGTGTGTGTGCGTGTGTGTGTGTGTGTGTGTGAGCATGGCTGACAAAGACATGTTGAGGATGTGTTAGGGATGTGTAACATTGGCAGGAGATGATAATTGCTCTTCCTGGATGTAGGTGGTTATGAGGAGGGGAGTCGTCTAATTGGTCAAGGTCGGCCGAAGAGCTTGAGACTGGATTCTCCATCGGCGGTAAATGATTGCACTTAGCGTTTCCACGGTTACCTCGTGTCCCGTGCAACTATCTCCTTCTCTCTCTCTCTCCCTCTTTCTTTTTCACACACACACATATACACTTTTACTCTCTCTCTCTCTCTCTCTCTCGCTCTCTCTCTCTTTCTCTCTCTCTTTCTCTATCTATTTTCCTTGCTCTTTTCCTGCAATATTGTGTCGTCTTTTTCCAGAGGGGTGCAATTATTAGCATGCCTTTCCAGGCCACTTTGCCATGGCTAATTTAAGTTCCCCTTGGAGAAGGTGTCTGCGTGCAAACGATGTGGGGAGGCAGCATAACTCTCCCCACAGGATAATTCACCACGCAGAACCGAAAAAGAGAGGAAAGCTAACACAATCTACATTGACTTTGATTGCAACTCGCTGAGCATCTGAAAGACTCCTTGATTAGCATGGAGTGTGGTTAACTACCATACAACTGCGATCTATATATATTTATGGGATGAATAGCTCCAATCTAGCTACATTAATCAGTTTGTAATCAACGAAAAAAATGACATTTTGGTAAATTTGAACTTTTTTCAAATTGTTCTCATGTTTAAATTTATTTTATTGATAACAAACTGTAATTTTAGATCTAAGAAGTTTTATTACAAGCACTAAACCAGTTAATGTATAGTGTTAAGGTAATGTGCGGTGAGTTTAAGCACCATGGACAGCGACAATCATAGCGAGCCCGGTCATGCTGGTGCAGTGAGTTTCAGCACCATAGACAGCGACCATTATAGCACGTCACATGTCACGCTGCTGCAGGGAGTTTCAGCACCACGGACAGCGACCAGTGTAGCACGTCGCATGTCACGCTGCTGCAGGGAGTTTCAGCACCATGGACAGCGACCATTACATCGTCAGGACACGCTGGTGCAGTGAATTTCAGCACCATGGACAGCGAACATTACAGCGTCAGGTCGTGCTGGTGCAGTGAGTTTCAGCACCATGGACTGCGACCATTACAGAGCGTTAGGTCTGTTAGGACTCTGTTCGTCAGCTACTCTTTATTGCGTTGCCCCTGAAGCCGGACTTCCCTTTTAGTTTTTTCTTCATCCCTTCTCCAGTGAAACTGTTTGTTTGTGTGTGTGTGTTTAATAGTTCGTTTGTATCCTGTATTATTAAATGGAGACACCAATTTCTTCCTTCAGTTATATCTCTCTTTTCCCCCAATTTCCTCTGTTTTGTATTGTTGTACTCCCTTTTACTTAAGGCATG
>JAPMUY010002332.1:165000-182500 GCA_026901105.3 Galaxias olidus
GTGTGTACCTCTGCTTGTCTCTGTGTGTGTTTGTAGGTCTGTGTGTGTGTACCTCTGCCTCTCTCTCTCTCTCTGTGTGTCTTTGTGTGTGTACCTCTGCCTCTCTCTCTGTGTTTGTAGGTCTGTGTGTGTGTACCTCTGCCTCTCTCTCTCTCTGTGTCTGTGTGTGTGTACCTATGCCTCTTTCTGTGTGTTTGTAGGTCTGTGTGTACATATTTGTATCTTTCTGTAAACCCTTGTCTTGAATTATCTCTCCCTCCTCTGTCTGTGTCTCTCATTTCTCTCTCTCTCTCTCTCTCTCTCTCTCTCTCTCTCTCTCTCTCTATCTCTCTCTCTCGTTCTCTGTTTCTCTCTCTCTCATTATCTTTATCGCTCTTTCTTTTAATCTCTCTCTCTCTCTCTCTCTTTATCTCTCTCTCCGCCTCTCTCTTTATCTCTTTCTTGCTATTGCTGCAGAATTCAATAACTTCACGTTGTTGACCAGATAAAGAGCCCTCCCATCCCCAGCAGTCAATAGGAGAGACAGGAACAGGCCCAGGAAGCTGATACCTCAAGGGCTGGAAACGACAGTGCGGTAATTCTTCTCTGGGTTGATTGACTGAATGACGCAACACGAAGCGTTCCTGCTCCACTTAACGTTGACTTGTTCCTCCATCTCAGCGTTTCCTTGCCTCCCGCTGTGGAAACCACGGGATTCTGAGATCTATTGGAAAGCAATCTGGCTTCGAAAAGTACGGACAACTAATGAACTAATTCATTCTCTCTGGCGTTGTTCATGCTTTTATGTGCTGTGCTTGTCATTCTGCTGGTGGTGGGTTTTATCCTGAAATGGACGCCATAGCTTCCACAGTCTCTTGTTACTCCCATCCATTTTAAAGGAGGGTGGGAAGTCTCCAGTGAGAGACCCCGCTGGGTTTAGCAACTGGGCAAAATGTTTTAAAAGTTATGTTCAAAATAAATAAAGTGTTGCCGAGGCGACGTTCTTAGCTTGTCTGCTGTGCCACCTGCTCCAATGAATAAAACATCTCTGCTGCTCTCTCTGTCTCTCACCTACTGTCCCTTTAAAACATCCCTGCTGCTCTCTCTGTCTCTCTCACCTACTGTCCCTTTAAAACATCCCTGCTGCTCTCTCTCTGTCTCTCACCTACTGTCCTTTTAAAACATCCCTGCTGCTCTCTCTCTCTGTCTCTCTCACCTACTGTCCCTTTAAAACATCCCTGCTGCTCTCTCTCTGTCTCTCTCTCACCTACTGTCCCTTTAAAACATCCCTGCTGCTCTCTCTGTAGCACCCCGGTGGAATAAAAGTCCTGCTATGTAACCTTGACCTTTTAACCTTCAGGGCGCGAGGCAGTCCAGCTCCAAGCCGCTTTGAGTTGACTTTGATATGCAGCTTAGAGCGCGAGTCCAAAAGACGGTTTAAGCTGATCGATAGGAGAGAGAGGGGGTCAGTCAGGGAGAGAGAGGGAGTCAGAGAGAGAGGGGGGGGGGGGTTGAAGAGGGCGGGTGAGTCAGAGAGAGAGGGTGGAGATCAGTCAGATAGGTGGGGGGGGTGGGGTGTAGAGGGGAGTTGGGGTTGAGCCTTACGGGGGGGGGGGGGGGGGGGGGGGGGGGGGGGGGGTGGGGGAGTCAGAGAGTGGGTTGGTGGTCGACATGCGCTTTCAAATAACCAAAGCAACTTTGAAGTGTTAGAAAAGAAAAGTCTAGAAAGGAAGTAAAGAGAATAAAACAAAGCAGCCATGCAGACTTGTGTTGGAGTGGAGACTGAGACTCCGTCCACACGTAGCCGGGTGTTTTTGAAAACGGAGGTTTTAAAAAAATCTCTGACCACACAAGCACGATTAAAAAAAAATCTCTGTCCACACCAGCGCCATTAAAAAAAAATCTCCATCCACACGATAACACAAAAAAACGCTGTCAAGAGAACGCCAAACCATGTTGGCCAATCATAAGCCTGAAAAAAAAGTGTGCGTTAGGGATTACCAAGGCAACCGTCGGCAGCTGACAGTTTGGCTACATGTAAACATATGACATTTAAGGACCTACAGGTGTACACTCTGATGTAACAACGGAAAAACCTCCGGCTATGATCGCTTTTGGTGTCCACGCATTAACACTGAGAACGGCGTTTAAAAAAAATCCATGCTAGCCGGCGTTTTTGAAAACGTCTGATTTCAGTGACGAAAAACGCCGTCTATGTGGACGCAAGGCCAAAACGGATAAAAAAAAACCCTCCGTTTTCAAAAATACCCAGCTGTGTGTGGACGGGGTCTGAGGGGAGGGTCTTTCCAGTCGGGTTCTAACAGCATCATAATACGGGTCAGGGAGAACGTCCATTATGACCCTGCTTTGTCCTTGGTTCCCGCCCTGGCAACAGAATCACTCATTCAACACTGATTGACTACATTAGGCGGCTCAAGGCTGAAGGGAGGAGCGTGGCTTTCTTTTCTCCTTTCATTATTTAGCTTGCTTGAATAGGATTTCACTGAACACCTTCATGGCTCTTTCGTAGCTTTTTTGGTGAAGTTGTTGTAACGCAAACTGACTTGAAATGGATTTGGCTGGCTTGACATGAGATGGGTGAAATGTTTCAACAACACTGAGATAATCTACTGCAGTAAATAGCAAACAATCCTACTGATTATATACTTTTTTATCTTTAACCCTTCAAATAATGTTATGAAATATGTCTGATCTTACTTCTAGTTATTACAGAATACTATAAGGCCTTATTTTATTCCTCACTATGCTTCCATGCATTTCTAAAGTGTCTTTGGGTTTCTAAAAAGGCGCTCTTAAATTTAAGTTGTGTCTAAACGTGAAGGGTCAATATCACGTATACTTTTTTTTTTCTCAAACTGCCATTAATATTCAGACATTACTCTGAATATAAGGGGGAGTTAACCCTTTAGTGCCTGACGATGCTCTGCATACACACTCACAGGGTGACACAGCAAGACCAGCTGAGGGGTCAGGAAAAGGACCAATCACAGCTGTGCTTCCTTAATGAAACCAGGAAGGAACGCTCTGGTCCATCTGTTGACTCATACCTCATCAATATGCATGGCATCATGGCCAGCGGAGTGTGTGTGTGTGTGTGTGTGTGTGTGTGTGTGTGTGTGTGTGTGTGTGTGTGTGTGTGTGTGTGTGTGTGTGTGTGTGTGTGTGTGTGTGTGTGTGTGTGTGTGTGTGTGTGTGTGTGTGTGTTTAGTGCTGATGGAAGGCATACTAAATCCTCTGGTGACGTCAAGGTCGCTGGCAGAGTGAGAGTTCCGATGTATGGATGAAGACGGGCCAACGTGAAGTCATCACTGTTAGCAGTGAAGTTCACCAAGGAACCACACACACACACACACACACACACACACACACTCACACACACACACACACACACACACACACACACAAACACACACAGAGACACACACACACACACACACACACACACAATAAAGCATTCACACACACACACACACACACACACACACACACACACACACACAAACACACACACGCACACACACACATACACACACATATGCACACCTCGTAGACACCTCACACACACACACACACACACACACACACACATACACACACACATACACACACATATGCACACCTCGTAGACACCTCACACACACAGACACACACAGACACACACACACACACACACATATATATATGCACACCTCGTAGACACCTCACACACGCACAAACACACACACACACACACACACTTTCATTCACTCAAGTGTGGTGCAACCTCTGTGGGATATTGAGCAGATGTCCTGGTCTCCCTCCATGTTTAATGAATAGAGGTGTCTCTGTGTCTCAGATAGGAAAACACTGAGTGATCAGGAAGCATCAGGAACAACATTCACAAAGCTCAAAGTATTTCTCTGTTTAATACGTAATACTGTTTTCCTGGAATGTAATATACATTTTGACAAAAAGCGTGTTGTTCCTGTTCTACATGTTATGCCCTAGAAGTCATTACGTCATGGGATCTGAAAGTCATTTGGATTTGAACAGAAAGCCGTTGTCATGACGCCAAAACAGGAAGTAGCCGCTTCTCTTGTATTGGTTCTTGGAGCAGCAGTAGCAGCAGCCTTCATGCTCTCGTTCTGAATGGGCAATGGTCTGAGACCGTCTTTATCTTACAACGTCTTTTATTTCCCAATGACTTCTGTTGTTCACTTTAGTTCTTGACTATCGTTTAGACATACTGTAGCTTTTTTCATGCTGTGTTGAAGATAAACACCCACACACACACACATTCACAGACACACACACAACGACACACACACACGCACACACACACACACACACACACACACACACACACACACACACACACACACACACACACACACACACACACACACACACGTGTCTCCGTGGTTGAAGTCCACAGGAGCATGGCAGGGTCGACCCTGGTGACAGAAGCTGAATGAACAGTCCTATCGATCGGCCTGTCTCTGTCTCTCTGTCCCCGGCTGTTGTTGTGAGGGGGACAGCGCTTGGTTCTCCTGTAGCCGTCAATAAGACTGGCTGTCTCTCAGACTACACTGACAGACACCCGTCAGCCCCGGGGGAGGGGGGGGGGGGGGGGGGGGGTCTGTGATGGCAACATGTGGCTACGGCTCGCCACGGAAACAGGAGACGGAACTCAGGAGACGACACCGGAGGAGGGGTGAAAGGTCACGCTCCGGTCTCGTTTATGAACAAAGCAGAAGAAGACCTTTGTGTATTTTTGGTGTGGAAATCTTGATTGGCTTTACTGAGGACTGACTTGGATTTTTTTTATTGTGAATGTTGAAAACATTAAAAGTTAACTTTTAAGGTTATTTAAATTACAATATTGTGCTGACAAAATATTCATATATTTCAAAGACACTTTAGAAGACCTTAAACTGAACACAGGACGCTGAATTCCCTAGAGGTCGTTATTACTGTGGAGTCAACCAGCCCTAAAAGGTCTGTACCAGCCCAGTGCTATCTTTCTCCAGTCCAATGAGATCAGAGGTACAGGACACACTGACCAGGTTTGTGACCAGCACATGAGTATCACACAGGTCTGTGGGACTCATTCATTTTCCTCTGACTTTGTGTCTTACAGACCGTCTATGACGTGAACAGTGGGGGTGATATAAATATGCAAAAAACGATCTAAAAAAGAAAAACGTCCATTTTAATATCTAAAGAAACCGCTTACTTACAGGTTAGCTATGCTACAGCAACTTCACTCTGTGTACTGTATTAAACCAACTTTCCATTGTCACCACATCGAAACTCCACCCACTGAGCAGGTCGAAACAGTAACCTAGGTAACCAGGTACTAGCAGGAATGTCAGGTTGCTTGGATTAAGAATTAGTAGCGTGATCAGTCAGACGTGATGCAGCTAGCTCAGTGAACCAGCTTAACACTCTCAGACACAATGCCACTATCAATAACTGTTAACGTACACATCAGTCCCCGTCGTTTGAATCCCAACCGACACACTGACAGCTTACTGGTCACGACAAAGGCAACAACTTGACCTCGTCACTGACCTTTGACCTGGTCTGACCTCACGCTGAACTGGCCTTCATGGAGTGATGTTAGTTAATACACTTGGAACATTTCTTTGTCATGCTCTTGGCAGACTTTTTCCGATTTTAATAATTTCATGAATCAACTTTTCAGTTTAGGCCGTGCCATACGCAATATCATCAATTAAAGCACTGCCTTGAACTAAAAAGAGCTGAAATAATGTGTGTATGTGTGTCTCTGTAAGGCTGTGGGTGTGTGTGTGTGGGTGTGTGTGTGTGTGTGTGTGTGGGTGTGTGTGTGTGGGTGTGTGTATGTGTGTGTGTGTGTGTGTGTGTGTGTGAGTGTGTGTGTGTGTGTGTGTGTGTGTGTGTGTGTGTGTGTGTGTGTGTGTGTGTGTGTGTGTGTGTGTGTGTGTGTGTGTGACCAGCAATGCTAGGTATTTACCTAATGAGGACCGGCTACTACTACTGGCTGCAGACCCAGAACCCATCAGAACCCTTGAGAACCCGTCAGAACCTCTGACCGGACCTTCACCTCTACGGCACTGCCATCTGGACCGCCACAACGCTGACACCACTCTTTACAACACTAACACCTGCCAGAGAGAAGTTACTTCAGAGCCTGAGTGTGTGTGTGTGTGTGTGGGGGGGGGGGGGGGTAATGTGTGTGTGGCAGCCCCTGTCTGTGTGGAGGTGAGTGTGTGTGTGGCAGTCTGTGTGTGTGTGTGTGTGTGTGTGTGTGTGTGTGTGTGTGTCCGTGTGTATGTTTCGGGTTTGTGTTTTTAAGTCAGTGAATGTGTTTGTGTGTGCATGTGTGTGTGTGTGTGTGTGTGTGTGTGTGTGTTTAAATTTGTCTGTAAGGTGTAATCATCCTCTCCTCTCTTCTCCTCTCCTCTCTTCTCCTCTCCTCTCCTCTCCTCTCCTCTCCTCTCCTCTCCTCTTCTCTCTGTCCTTCTGCCTCTCCTCTCCTCTCCCCTCGCCTCTCCTCTCCTCTCCTCTCCTCTCCTCTCCTCTCCGTCCTTCTGCCTCTCCTCTCCTCTCCTCTCCTCTCCGCTCCTCTCCTCTCCTCTCCTCTCCTCTCCTCTCTCCCCCCGCTCTCCTCTCCTCTCCTCTCCTCTCCTCTCCTTTCCTCCCCTCCCTCTCCTCCCCTCTCCCCTCCCCTCCCCTCTCCTCTCCGTCCTTCTGCCTCCCCTCTCCTCTCTCCTCTCCTCTCCTCTCCTCTCCTGTTTTCCTCTCCTCTTTTCTTTCTCCTCCTCTCTTTCTCTCTCTCTCCATCCTCACCATCGATCCCCCACTCTCCTTTAATTTGCTCTCAGTCTCGTTTTATTCTCCTCGGTCATTCTCTCTCTTCACTCTTTCTTTTCTCTTTTTCTCTCCTCACCTGCCGTGCGCTGGCGACAGCGTGTGTTGTCGTGGTTTCGCTGGCGTTCCCTGATAGAGCTAGACAGAGGATCATGATGCCACCGGGCTGCGTCTGCTGGTCGGCTCGCACGAACGCTCTGCTCCGTGGAACTCTGCCTGCTTCACACCCTGTAAACCTCCACGGGCTAGCCCTGGATCAGCAGATGTTAAAGTCTTTGCTTTAGTTAGACCCACCAGAGAGGAGTCTGTGTGTTTGAGTGACATCGAGACAGAGAGAGAGAGAGAGAGAGAGAGAGAGAGAGAGCTGACCCAGATTTGATCCCATGGACCTAAATGGAACATTGTAATCCCCTCTCCTCTCTGTGATTTTGCATCAGACCTCCATTGGACTCTGAGGGGAGGGAGGGAGCGAGGGAGGGAGGGAGGGAGGGGGTGAGGGATGGAGTGAGAGAGGGAGGGAGGCTGCTCTCCTGGCCTGCCTGCCTGGCTGTATCTCTGGCTGGCGCGCGGGAAGCAGTGAGTGTGTGGTTGGCTCACCCTAGGGCTCCTTTGTGTCACAGAGAGGAAACAGGAACTCCAGCGTCGCCACGGCGCCGTGATGGATGAGGTCACCTGGAGACGGTTGCTAAAGAGAAAATTAGAATGCAGAACAACGTCACTGAACGTATTAGCTGGGATACAATAGAATGCAGAGAAATATCATATTGTACAGGAAACTGCTTTTCATGCAGACAATATGGTTGCTTTAAGCAAAGGGATAAAGTAGTTTAGAAAGTAATAGATTTGGAAAAAAATCAGGGAAGAAAAGGTTAAGCAAAACTAACCAGGCAACTTTAATTAGAAATTTGAAAGTTGTCAATTTCCTGTAATTTATTTAGTTTAAAATAAGGTTCCGTAGCTCAACAAGTTACAATTGTTCTTGCATTACAGAGTTTGAATAAAATAGAATAGAATTAAACTAAAATGTAATGCTTAAAGAAAACATTTTTAGAAACAATAAACATTATCTGCATATTAGGAAGCAGAAGAAGTAGAAGAAGAAGCAGAGGTAGAAGCTTAAGAAGAAGAAGATGAAGCAGCAGCAGAAGAAGAAGAAAAAGCAGAAGCAGAAGAAGAAGAAGCAGCAGATGTCGTTTGAGGTTAAGGGGCTTGGTGACACTCTGTGTTATAGGATTACAAAGCCAGTCTGAATGGAAATGACAGACAATTGTTAATCAACCATGATATAGGATTGGGCCTGCACACATTCTCTCTCTCTCTTTCTCTCTCATTCTCTCTCTCCATCTCTCTCTCTCTCTCTCTCTGTCTCTCTCTCTCTCTCTCTCTCTCTCACACACACACACACACACACACACAGCAGTATCATTTCTCCTATGGAATTAGAGCCGGGGCATCAGCTGTGGAGCGACTGTCTGACTCCGTAAACACGGATGATGTGAACGACAGAAAGAGAAAGTGTGACCCGGTTGTATTCTGAGTCATACTGAAATGGAGAGAGAGAGAGAGGGAGAGAGAGAGAGAGAGAGAGAGAGAGAGAGAGAGAGAGAGAGAGAGAGAGAGAGAGAGAGAGAGAGAGAGAGAGAGAGAGAGAGAGAGAGGAGAGAGAGAGAGAGAGAGAGAGAGAGAGAGAGAGAGAGAGAGAGAGAGAGAGAGGGAGAGAGAGAGAGAGAGAGAGAGAGAGAGAGAGAGAGAGAGAGAGAGGAGAGAGAGAGAGAGAGAGAGAGAGAGAGAGAGAGAGAGAGAGAGAGAGAGAGAGAGAGAGAGAGAGAGAGAGAGAGAGAGAGAGAGAGAGAAAGAATATATATATATATATAGAGAGAGAGAGAGAGAGAGAGAGAGAGAGAGAGAGAGAGAGAGAGAGAGAGAGAGAGAGAGAGAGAGAGAGAGAGAGAATATATATATATATATATAGAGAGAGAGAGAGAGAGAGAGAGAGACATTAAGTAAGTTGTAACAGGTATCATAATTAAGATGCTGTGTTTTGCATTGCTAACATTCTGTCAACTGCAGTGTGTGTGTGTGTGTTTGTGTGTGTGTGTGTGTGTGTGTGTGTGTGTGTGTGTGTGTGTGTGTGTGTTTTTGTGTGTTTTTGTGTGTGTGCATGTGTGTGTGTGTGTGTTTTGAGGAGCTCTTTCACAGAGTCATGGTTGGTGTGTGTGTGTGTGTGTGTGTGTGTGTGTGTGTGTGTGTGTGTGTGTGTGTGTGTGTGTGTGTGTGTGTGTGTTTTGAGGAGCTCTTTCACAGAGTCATGGTTGGTGTGTGTGTGTGTGTGTGTGTGTGTGTGTGTGTGTGTGTGTGTGTGTATGTGTGTGTGGACGTGTGTGTGTGGACGTGTGTGTATTCGTGACATGGTCTGTGTTGTACTAAAAAAAACTGCACTCCTGTTGTCTTGGCAACCAAAGGCAGGTGAATGAGTAGGCCGTCATCCCAGATTAAAGAGACAGCTTGACCCTAACCCTAACCCTAACCCTAAACCACTCACTGCAAGAGAGAGAGAGAGAGAGAGAGAGAGAGAGAGAGAGAGAGAGAGAGAGAGAGAGAGGGAGAGAGGGAGATTTGATTTTAACAACACTTTTATTTGCCAAAAGTCATTCACTCAAACACTGTCTCAAAACCATACAACTTATATTGTTGACATACAAGGAGAGCACTATCTCTTCCTACACATGTAATAGCAACTCCCCATCCTCATCAACAGTACAAAGAACTTCTCCAGCTCCCCAAACCTCCACAGACCCAACAGCATTATTTACCAACTTGTAATAAGCATGCTCTTTCCGTAACCTTGCGGCCACCAATCCCCGCATAATCTGTTTTGAATCTGTTGATCCCACTCCCAGAATCTTCCCTTTCCTACTCTTCCATATTGACATCTTTGCCTGGCCAATTATGAAATTACAGTTTTTCTCAATCGCTAAACCCACTATTTAGAATCAAAATTCCTTTCATCAAACCAACAGCACAGTCATCAAAACAGAAAACCATATCTCTACAACAGTATACCATTTATCATTGATATCACACAAAATGCAGATGACAAGCAGTCTTTTGCAAAACAAATCACACAATTCTCTAACTGAAGTTACAATTCTCCACACAAGCATCAAAAATCTTTTGTGTAACTCATGTCTACAAAACAAAACAATCTTCTCACAGTGGATAACACTTACTCCTCATAAACTTAGACCATAGCTACACTAATTGACACTTGATGTGCAAAATATTAACACTTGTTATCAGTCAATCACCGCATTGAAAAAGGTAACTGCATGGAATGTACTGTGTACCTTATAGTAATGATGTTACGTTGAAAACATTTACATGACAGAATTTGCATTACTGTATTTAAAATATTTTTAAAAATGGGGCCGGTAAAGCTATAATAGTGTTGATATGACTTGCATAGCTCTTTGAGATTTTCATATGGGGAGGATTAGCTATAGTTGACACTAGAGCAATACATTTTTACAGTCAGTAATTGTGGTCTTTTCCTTTTTGCACATTGAGAAATGTTTTTTTTGTATTGGGGTGAATTGAGTACTTCACTTCCATGTAAATGAATTGCTCACAGCTGATATCAATGACTTTCCTAATAGAATGCATGAGGTATGGCACATACTTGTGTAAATGTAATTAGTGAGAATCCTATGAAAGACCTCCCTCACTACAGTAAGATGTTTGTGTGAACAAAATGGCTGATCGAGTAGGTGGAGGAGCTCTGAGAGGAAGAAGGAACCCTGTTGTTCAGAGAGGAAGAGGGAGGGCTGATGTTCAGAGAGGAAGAGGGAACCCTGTTGATCAGAGAGGTAGAGGGAGGGCTGATGTTCAGAGAGGAAGTGGCATCCATTATTAGGATCTTCAGGCACGAAAATAGGTAAGCTACTGTAACCCTTTTTTACAGCACTTCATGCATTTCTATTTTTACGATCACTGTTATTATATTACAGTACATAACGTTCTCAAATATTTATTGATAGAACTGAAAGAGCACCCCGCTCTGGTGGCAGAGGAAAGGCCTTTACTCCAGAACAAGAGTCTGCCATTGTTGATATGGTTGTGGCCAACAATGAAAGCTGCTTAAGGGAGATTCAGGCCAGAATAATTGCAGACCAGGATGTCTTCAGTAACATTCCATCGATAAGTGTTGCAACCATTGACTGGGTGTTAAAGAGGCACCACCTCAGAATGAAACAGATATATAAGGTTCCACCTCAGAATGAAACAGATATATAAGGTTCCACCTCAGAATGAAACAGATATATAAGGTTCCTTCTCAGAATGAAACAGATATATAAGGTTCCTTTTGAACACAACTCTGACCGTGTGAAGGAGTTAAGGCACCGGTATGTACAGGTAAGGACCTCAATCACAGTGATGGCTTGCCTATATTTTTGGTATGTCAGTAATGTAAAATGGTCCTCTTTTTGTTTCATTTTCTTTAGAGAATGATGGAGCTGGAAGGCAATGCATTGCCACATGTTTTTGTATATGTGGATGAAGCAGGCTTCAACCTCTCCAAAGTTAGGAGACGTGGGAGGAACCTAATTGGACAAAGAGCAACAGTCTTTGTTCCAGGCCAAAGGGGAGGAAACATAACATTGTGTGCGGCTATCTCGACACAAGGCGTCCTTGCTCACATCCCTGTAATAGGAGCATGTAACACGCAACGTGTCCTTGCCTTCCTGGATGTCCTGTATGACCGACTTGTGCCACCAGAAGAGAGGGATCAAGTGAGGTCGGTTCACGTGGTCATATGGGACATTGTGGCATTCCACCACTCTCGTGACGTGAGGGCATGGTTTGAGGCTCATGCACACATGGCCATGGAATTCCTCCCTCCATACTCCCCATTTCTAAACCCCATTGAGGAGTTCTTCTCTGCCTGGAGATGGAAGGTTTATGACCATCATCCTCATGACAGAATGCCCCTTTTGGACGCAATGAATGCTGGCTGTCGGGACATCGCTGCGGAATCCTGTCAAGGGTGGTGTCGACACGCAAGGAGATATTTCCCACGCTGCCTTGCAAGGGAAGACATACGCTGTGACGTAGATGAGGCTATGTGGCCAGACAGGCGCCAAAGGGCAGATCAGTAAAGCTATATTGATCTCATTCTCTGCTTTACTGCTGATTTCCATCATTTACCCATGTTATTTTTTCCAGTGTATTGCTATTCATCTTTTGTTTCTGTTACGGTGCTCTACTGAAAATGAGACAATAAAAACAAAGACATAGTAAACATACTGTTTTTCCTATGTGTAAGTTTGTTTCTCCCAACTTGTCAGCTTTCCGTTCAGTTTCCAATATCGATAGCTTGAGGTTTGTGTATTGATGATTGTAGTCCGTTTTAAGTGTGCCACTTAGTAATGACTGTTCAAATAGTCTTCTAATGAGCTGACAAATGTTTGTTTTTGGAGAAGGTATCTGGTTTTGGAAGGGGTATTTTTTGTTCTGAGTGGCTTAGAGCACTTTGCAAGAAATGTATATTGTGATGGTAGAACGTGTTATTACGGTGACCGAAGTTTCAGTTATGAAAACATATTTGTCTCATTAGAGGACAATTTGTTCTGTTTTGATCGACTTATTCTTTTGAGTGACCAGTATTTTCAGTTTTGGTAATGTAAGTGCATTTTGCAAAACATATTCAGAGTTTTGGCAAGTGTGTTTCTGTTTAGATGGCGATGCTCCTGTTTTGAAGAAATGAATTGTTTCAAAACAGTGGGTTCAGCAATTGAGAAAAACTGTAATTAGACACACCCTTCTCCTGTCCACCACCCTATACATGGGTCCACCGATAAAAAGGTCATATGAGAGAGAGAGAGAGAGAGAGAGAGAGACGGAGAGAGAGAGAGAGAGAGAGAGAGAGAGAGAGAGAGCAAGAGGGTCTCTCTCTCTTCATTTGTTTCTCTTTTTCTCAGTTTCTCACAGTGCAGCTCTCACCCTCTTTTCTCCTCCCTCTCCCTGCCTCGCTCTCCTTCTCCCTCCCGCTCTCCTTCTCTCTCTCTCTCTTGCTCTCCATCTCTTTGCTCCTTATCAATTATTTCAATCATGAAATATAAAAAATACAAACAGAGTGTGTTGGTTACAATATAAAACAACTTTAAAGGAACTGAGTCCATTTTAGTGTTGAGTGATCTAAAATGTATGTTTCCTTATTCTGGTATTAACGCTGTGAGTCAGGAGCTAGCACACACACACACACACACACACACACACACACACACACACACACACACACACACACACACACACACACACACACACACACACACACACACACACACACACACACACACACACACACACATCCAGCTCTGCTCCATGCCAATCAACAGCTCTGGTTTGAGTCCTCACTGTGTCTGTGTGTTTTTCTTTCCCTCCTCTTCTCTTTCCATCCGTTGTTCTTTAGCGGCGCGCCTCATCTTCTTTTCTCACCTTCACTCCATCAACGTATCACAGATGTTCCATCTGAGCAGGGCGGCATCCCTCTCAAGAGACTCCACACACACGCTCGCACACGCAAACACACGCACACACAGACATATACGCGCGCGCGCACACACACACACACACACACACACACACAGACACACACACACACACACACACACACACACACACACATACACTCTCAGATACACACACTCTCAAACACACACACATCTCTCTCGCTCTCTCTCTCTCGCTCCGTATTCCATCTAGGCCGGGGCTAATTGTCATCTGCCGTTGTTGTCCCTGGCGACAGAGGAGGTGCAGAGTGGAGAGCCTGGCTGTCAATCAGTCGAGTAATGATTTACAATAAGGTGGGTCTGAGGGAGGCCGTGTGTGTGTGTGTGTGTGTGTGTGTGTGTGTGTGTGTGTGTGCGTGTGTGTGTGTGTGTGTGTGTGTGCGTGTGTGTGTGCGCGTGTGTTTGTGCGTGTGTTTGTGCGTGTGTTTGTGCGTGCGTGCGTGCGTGCGTGCGTGCGTGCGTGTGTCAGAGAGAGATACATGTAAATATAATAGTAGGCCAGGTAATGATTTACATTAAGGTGGATCTTAGGGAGGGCGTGTGTGTGTGTGTGTGTGTGTGTGTGTGTGTGTGTGTGTGTGTGTGTGTGTGTGTGTGTGTGTGTGTGTGTGTGTGTGTGTGCGTGCGTGCTGTCTTAGGGAGGCCATGCACCCCTCCTCTCCTCCTCCTCATTCCTAAGTAGACAGAGCCTGGACAGGGCTGGACCCAAGTGAACACACACTCCACTGTTGGAACCAGAGAGATCATTGTGGTCTGGCTCGGACATACACTACCAGTCAAAAGTTTGGACACACTTTCCTATTCAAGTGAATGGAAAAGTGTGTCCAAACTTTTGACTGGTACTGTATATCCATCCATTTGGAAGGGAAATGTTTTTTTTGAAAACGTGAAATTATAAATAATGACTGTGCGACCTTTGGGAAATACCGGGATAACTCTGACCCTAGTATATTAACAGGCAGACCTGTCAGCCTATTCACCAGCTGTGGGTGCTGGAGTTGTGTGCATTTGAATAGCGTATGCTATTTGAATATTTGAATATTTGATTCCAGTTCTTTGTTACGGCTGATGTTTTGTCACTGATGCGTAATCCATCTGGGTGTCTGGTTTCCTCACAGTGCCCACGGCTGTCTGTCCGTCTGCTGCAGAAGCTGTGAGGGATTGTTGTCGACAGCACCTCACAAAGCTGGTTACTAAGCACCGTCTGTGTGTGTGTGTGTGTGTGTGTGTGTGTGTGTGTGTGTGTGTGTGTGTGTGTGTGTGTGTGTGTGTGTGTGTGTGTGTGTCTGTGTCTGTGTGTGCGTGTGTGTGCGTGTGTGTGAGCATGCGTTCTCTTTGAATGACAAAATCAATACATTATGTGTGGTCACACTCACAAACACTTACTACCTCTCTCTCATTGGCCCTTGACTGTGGAGAAAGGAAATGTTTTCCCTCCAGGTCTCTGTAAGGTTAGACTGCTGATTATGGGTGAAGGGCATTCGATTCAGGTCGGCCAAACACATATATACATAACCTGACAATCAACTACTATCTATTGTCATGTGTGGCGCATGTTTAGTAACTGGGCTTCACAAGGTGCACCTGTATACAAAGATAAATAGTAAAGTGGACAATTTTAATATATCTGAAATATATAACAAATGTCAATCATATACATTTCACAAAAATCCCTCAACTTGTAATGAATAAATAATAACTGGCAGATTTGTTTTGCCCGAGGAGAATAATGATGTGAATAATGATGTCCCTGTTTTGAAATGCAATGTTTGCACGGTGACTCAGTGGGTAGCACTGTTGCCTTACAGCAAGAAGGTCCTGGGTTCAATCCCCACCTGACCCAAGGGTCTTTCTGTGTGGAGTTTGCATGTTCTCCCCGTGTTTGCGTGGGTTTCCTCCGGGTACTCCGGTTTCCTCCCACAGTCCAAAAACATGCAGGTTAATTGGTGACTCTAAATTGCCCGTAGGTGTGAATGTGCGTGTGAGTTGTTGTCTGTCTCTATGTGTCGGCCCTGTGATAGACTGGCGACCTGTCCAGGGTGTACCCTGCCTCTCGCCCTGTGTCGGCTGGGATAGGCTCCAGCCCCCCCCCCCCCCCCGCGACCCTGCACAGGATAAGCGGTACAGCTAATGGATGGATGAAATCAATGGATGGATGGAACGTTTGGTATGAGTCCTTTTGATTTTTAGGGGGGGATTCTCAATGTCAACATCTGGTTATGAAAAGACTCATGTTGAGCATGCACAGACCACCAGCCCCCCTGTCTGTCTGGATGACTGGATGACTGGGGGACTGGATGACTGGATGACTGGATGACTGGGTGCTGGATGACTGGGGGACTGGATGACTGGATGACTGGGGGACTGGATGACTGGATGACTGGGTGACTGGATGACTGGGTGGTTGGGTGACTGGGTGACTGGGTGACTGGGTGACTGGATGACTGGATGACTGGGTGACTGGATGACTGGATGACTGGGTGACTGGGTGACTGGGTGACTGGATGACTGGATGACTGGGGGACTGGGTGACTGGATGACTGGATGACTGGGTGACTGGATGACTGGATGACTGGGTGACTGGGTGACTGGGTGACTGGATGACTGGATGACTGGATGACTGGATGACTGGGTGACTGGGGGACTGGATGACTGGGTGACTGGGTGACTGGGGGACTGGATGACTGGGGGACTGGGGGACTGGGTGACTGGATGACTGGGTGGCTGGGTGGCTGGGTGACTGGGTGACTGGGTGACTGGATGACTGGGGGACTGGATGACTGGGTGACTGGGTGACTGGGGGACTGGATGACTGGGGGACTGGGGGACTGGGTGACTGGATGACTGGATGACTGGGTGACTGGATGACTGGATGACTGGGTGACTGGGTGACTGGGTGACTGGATGACTGGGGGACTGGATGACTGGATGACTGGGTGACTGGATGACTGGGGGACTGGGGGACTGGATGACTGGATGACTGGGTGACTGGATGACTGGGGGACTGGGGGACTGGATGACTGGATGACTGGGGGACTGGGTGACTGGATGACTGGATGACTGGATGACTGGATGACTGGATGACTGGGTGACTGGGTGACTGGATGACTGGATGACTGGATGACTGGGTGACTGGGTGACTGGATGACTGGGGGACTGGGGGACTGGGGGACTGGGGGACTGGATGACTGGGTTCAGCATGGCTCTGGCTGCCTCCACTCTACCTCCAGAGTGGAACGTTCCAATAAAAACCTTCCCTAAATATTTATCCCCATGACTATACATGTGATCCCTCCTGGAAAGGTTGTGTGTGTGTGTGTGTGTGTGTGTGTGTGTGTGTGTGTGTGTGTGTGTGTGTGTGTGTGTGTGTGTGAAAGAGAGCGAGAGAGAGTGTGTGTGTGTGTGTGTGTGTGTGTGTGTGTGTGAGAGAGAGAGAAAGTGATAGAACGTGTGTGTGTGTGTGTGTGCGTGTGCGTGTGACTGTGTGCATGCGTATATGTGTCTGCATGTGTGTGTGTGTGTGTGTGTGTGTGTGTGTGTGTGTGTGTGTGTCTGCATGTCTGTGTGTGTGTGTGTGCACAAGGCCTATTTAACATTGCGAGGAGAACTACATCAGGCCCAGAGATGAAAGATGATTAAGACATGAACCTCAAAGTCAGATATCAACACATTGTCACAGGTGGGCATGGGAAAATAAGACAGGAATTCAGGAATGTTGCCAAAGTAGTTTGCTGTCTATCCCTCAATCTCACTCTCTCTAGTGAGGCTGGGGCCTTTTCAAAAACACTCCATGAATAAGAGATTCCTCCCAGCCCCTGTAGAGAACACTGGCCTATATTATACTGCTGCCTGTTTACTTTAGCTCCCTCTCTCCCTCTCTCTCCCTCTCTCTCTCTCTCTCTCTCTCTCTCTCTCTCTCTCTCTCTCTCTCTCTCTCTAGCGGTGATGGGCCACAGTGAGCAGGCACTACAATGGTGAAGAATAATAACCATAGCAAACCATGGCACAAGCTGACAAGTGTTCATTTAGTCTCTCTCTCTCTCTCTCTCTCTCTCTCTCTCCCCCCCCCCCCCTCTCTCTCTCTCTCCCCTCCATGT
>JAPMUY010002332.1:190000-202500 GCA_026901105.3 Galaxias olidus
GTACGTTCAACTCCAGTTCAAACCCAGGCCACATCCAGGTCACATGATGTTTACTGGCCCCGCCCTCGAGGCTAGACATCGGATGAAGACGGTTGACTTGACAACCCCTGATGGGATTTAAACAGAGATCTGTCTGGCAGTTTGGCTCTAACACGGTTTCTAACGGAGTGAGGAGATCTGGACAGGAGAGTAGGATGTTACACACTGAGAGTGTGAGACGGCTTTTCAGCTCACAGAGTGATGGTGTCCTTTCATCTATAGACCACAGACAGCCTCTCAATGTGTTACATTCAGTTTGTACCATGGACTTGAGGACCTGTGTGTGTATGGTTAGTATTTGTATGCATGTGTATGTACCTGTGTGTGCATTGGTGTCTTTCAGCAAGTTTGTGTGTTTTTTTGGTCTTTGAGCTAATGTTGATGTGTGTGTGTGTGTTTACTTGTTTATCTATCAGTGACTGTCTTTGTGTGTGTGTGTGTGTGTGTGTGTGTGTGTAAATATGTACACGTGAGCGAACGTCAATGTGTTTGTGTGTGTGTGTGTGTGTGTGTGTGTGTGTGTGTTGTCGGGGTGTTGATGAATAGTAGTGATTAGTGAGCGGACACCCTAGGAGAGCCTTCGGAAATCGCTGCAGGATTACCAGCCATCAACACTGTAAAGCACCAAGGACAACCCATGACCACTCAGCCAGAAAATTAGAATATCCATTCAAAATGATGCGCAGCACTAAAAAGCATAGCTCTGAATGGCACTCTAATGAGACAAAAGAACATAGCCATGGTCCCTATTCATAATATAAGGACATGTTTTTAATAGGATTTGAATAGAATCATTGAAAACAAACACACACAAAAACACACACATATCGACATTTGCTCAAAGTCCAAAACACACACATGACACACGAGACTTGCCACTGGCCACTTTCAAAAGGCCCTGTGCTTATCTTCTGAAACATATTGATTCCTCAGCCTTTGTGTTTGCCCTTGTACAGAGGAGGGGGTGGAGAGGTTGGGGGGAGTACTTCTTCGTTTGCACCTGTACTAATCTAACCTTTTAATTTACCACAGGGCATTTTGAAAGTGACTCGTGGGAAGCCATTTCAAGTTGCACAGGGTGGGAGAGTTGCCATTTTGTTTTTGGGGTTTAACTGCAGACCTATGGTGTATCAAATGTTTTAAACGTTTTAATACAAAATACTGATAGAGGTCTATTTCGATGGGTTGTTTACATCAAAGGCTGTTCATGGCACAAAAATGTTTTCACTCCGAAGTCCTTTCCAAATACAACAAACTGCTTTGACTGCACACTTTGCTATGGTCTTATGTAGCCTGCCAGTAAGATAAAAAAAAAAGAAGATAAGATCTCTGAATAATTACGAGAACAGTAGAATAAACACATATTAGTTTTTAGTTTGATGTATAGTTTATGTCTGACTGATGAAAAGACTGAGGAAATACCTAGAGATTATTCCTAGAGAGCTGATGAGGTACAGTGAAATGCCATACGATTATTCTAGCATTAGTGACTAAGCCTGCTGGCTTTCTGTACAACAACAAACACATTCAAGATCCAATTCCAATTGAACCGGTAAACCATCTATTTTGCCAAAGCAATTCAATTCAACCACCACAGGACTTGGGTCTACATCTGTAACGATCGTTATTCAAACTGAACGGGATTGAGTGTTGAAAAAACGTTTCGAGGAGAGACTTTGTCAAAGGGAAAACAATGTAATTCTTCATTTTAAAAATGATTTAATCTGGAGAACATAAGCCTAGCTATTTTAAGACAATCTGCTTTATTGGAAGATGTTGTTTTTGGGATTGAAGAAGGCCCTAGGTGACTTACCTTAACGGAGAACAACCAAATAAACCTCCTGATTGGCCAACTTTACAGGTACAGCAGCTGGTTTGGATCTATGCATTGTAAGCCCTCCCAGTACGGTGGCCCTGAGAGACCAAAGCACTGCAACTTCTGAAAACACATGCAAATTAAGCGAATTAAGAAAACATCTACATCAATTTGACAACACATGCGCAGCATTTAGAAAACCCGCTGCAAATTCAGACAACACACACATTACAGAAACGCCCTGCAAATTCGGACAACACAACACATTACAGAAACGCGCTGCAAATACAAAAACAACACATTACAGAAACGCGTTGCAAATACAGACAACACAACACATTACAGAAATGCGCCGCAAATACAGACAACACAACACATTACAGAAACGCGCTGCAAATACAGGCAACACAAGGGAAATGTTTCCAGAGGACACCTAAAAGTGACAAGGATAGCACAAGAACAAAGGACCTCCGTTGTGTTGTCTGGATTTGTAACGTGTTTCTGTAATGTGTTGTGTTTTTGTATTTGCAGGGCGTTTCTGTAATGTGTTGTGTTGTCTGAATTTGCAGCGCGTTTTCTGAATGCTGCGCATGTGTTGTCAAATTGATGTAGATGTTTTCTTAATTTGCCTGTGTTTTGTCTATTTGCTTGTGCTTTCTTAAGTTGCAGTGCATTTGACCCTCTCAGGGCCACTGTATCCTAGACATGGAAAGCCCTACGGTTGTGCAGGACAGATTTTTGCTTTGATCTAATTTTAGGATTAGGATCATACCATATCTGCGGTCTATTCCTCTAAGGCTCAATGATAAATGTTTAGGACTAGGATCACACCATATCTGCTGTATATTCCTCTAAGGCTCAATGATAAATGTTTAGGACTAGGATCACACCACATCTCCTGTGTATTCCTCTAAGGCTAAATGGTATATGTGTTAGTTTCTATGGGGAAGACTAGGGTACCTATATAAACAAAAGGACTTGTATCTCAAAGGAAATCTACAAATGTCACTGGGTTTCACAGAATTAAAGACCATCGCTTTTGTCCCTCCTGCTTTTAGGACTATTTATTTACGATGTCATGATTTGATTTTTTTTTTTTTTTAGGTTATTGACTGCAGCCTTTTAATTTCTCATGACCTTGTTTCCATGGACACAGCAGAGAGAGGGTTTTCATTATAATGTTATTTATCCGATGATTCAAATGAAGAGACGTCATTAAACATCAATAAGATGAAACATTATTGAGTTAAAAACATTTCATCCATGAGGTTCATCTGCTTCAAAGCTGTTACAAATAAGCTGATATGAATAAATAAACCTTAAAAGTTAGTTATATAAAAAAAAATATATATACCAAATAGCAATTTAGATGAAAATAAGAGAAAGGAAATCTGTCATAATATAATTAATGATGACCTATCAGAGAAATATCTGGTCTTCCACAGACAACACTAAACTGTCCAGTCACACTCAGGTTGCAATTTCCCTCTCCACTCATTGCAGGAATAGCAACCACGCCTTGCCTTACTCCACCCATATCAATCAACAGTTCCACGTTACCATATAGTGTCAAAGAGCTGCTTTAGGATCTACATGGTATGGAGGCTAGAGGCAACCTAAAACGTTGCAAAGCAATAGCTATGGTTCTACAGAAAGCAGGTCAAACACTTGGAATTTCAGCTTAAACTATTTCTGATGCTCCTTCAAACAACACACAAACAATAATAGAACAATTAACTCAAAAGGAAGGCAGCGTAATAAATGAGGTGCAAGAAGAATGGGGACAAACAATCGATAATGAAGGGCGCTTCATCGTTCCTCATCGTGCGCTCCCTAAACTTGCAGAGGGGGCACTATCACTGCCCCTATGACAAACTGGGCACGCCATCTCTGCACTGCACGAAATGGCAATTTAAATAGGGAGCTTCTGGCACACGCTCAGAAGGTTTAAAAGAAAACTGACCACAGAGTGAGCTTCAACGAATGGAATCTTTAGACGAGAGCGACTTGGATTCAAGTCTTTAGACTTGAATGACTGTGCCGATGGACAGCAGGTCGATACAAAAAGCTACCTTTGCCAAATCGTTCGTAGTGTTCCCGTACTGTGATTCAAAGGTTTTGTTTTGTTTTGTTTCATGACAGTTCAGAAAGAGCCATTAATCACTCAGACGTGGCATCTAACTCTGCCCCACTGACACATAAAAAGCTGAACAGAGTCAGCGATACCGTTTATATTGCTGGTTATGATGGTGGCATCTGGTTTTGGTTAAACACAGTGTATTCCATTAAACAGCACAACCAATCATCCTTGTATAATCCAAGCCACACAACCTGTGTTGGTCCCAGACCTATGGGACGCACAATGACTTACTGAGGAAACAACCTACATCCTACATCCTATCCTATAGTAGTTATTTATAATATTTGTTATGCAAATATCTTTGCTTATGGGGAAACAGCCGGTGGATATTCTCCTCTGTGTGTTGTGAAGCCCCACCAGTCAGAGTCAGAGGAGTGTGCCTTTGTCTAAAACCCTCCCCCTCCTTTTGGACAAACTCACAGGTATTTTTGGCCAACATGGTGACTGGAGAAACAGTTTTAATTCCCTGTGCTCCGCTCTAATAGGAGAGGCCCTGATGTATAAACACGGCCGTGCGCGTCACTGAGTGGAGCAGGCAGAGGCCCCGTCACAGCAGCCCCGTCCCTGCCCTGTTAGTGTGTCATCCTGTGTGGCAGGCGTCGCATTGAAAGACAAACCCATTGTCTGTGTCGGCCCTTGACTTTGACGGGGGAGGAGGAGGAGGGGGGGGGCTCAAATCTCCAGAGATGGGGAGGGGGGGGGGGGAGCACTTTATCAGCAAACTGCCGCTGACTTTGAGGGAGGCTTTGACCTGCTGTTTAAGGCCCTCTCAAGAGGCTGATTCATTAGGCGGGCCCTTTTAATACATGGAGGCCCTGTGGGTGATTTATACAACACATTCAGCACAAAACTGAAAGAAGAAGGCATATGGGCAATGGTGCTCTCCAGTCCTCTCTCAAGAGAGGTGATGTATTCTGTTTGCCCTCCAAACATAGCAAAAGGAGGCCTGTTCGCATAAAATATATTAATAAAATAAATGATCATATTGAATATAAGATATACATTTGACCTACTGTATCCAGATTTAATTTTGCATCGGCCAATTCGGCACAGACCCCGCGAAGGTCCCCCCCGAAGGTCCCCCGCCCCCCTCCATTCATACATCTTGGAATGTTGGTTCGTTTCAGGAAGTGCATTTTTAGCCGTTCTTCTGTTTGAGTACACGTGCAACCACCACCGGTGAATATTTCAGAACTCTCACATGGCTACTGCTGCGTCTGTTCCTAAAAATAACCCACCATCAGCAATTACCCCCGTCTTCCCCCTTCAACCGCCGCACATGGTTACAGTCAAGTGCATAAATCAGGCGCCGCAAATAGCGGGTCTATAGAACCGCCCGATAGTCAGGCACACATGCACACCAAACCGCCGCGGCTCGCTGCTGCTGCTATTGCAGCAGGTGCAATAGGGAGAGTGACGGATACGCGGCTTCTTCTTTTTTAAAATACAAGGAGAAGGAATGGCTTGAGACTATGAAAGAGAAATAGATCGCTTCGATCGAATGATGACCAAAATATCTGTCTGACTATCTGTCTGTCTGTCTTATTGCGAAAATTGCTGCAGTGCTGTTTTTTTTTCAGTTTTTTTTTTTTTTTGAGGGGGGGGGGTTCTTTTTTCTTCTTGTTCCAGTTGTATAGTGTTGTATTCTTGTATGGATTGACTTTACTGGGCAGGGAAGTCTAATGTCACATGTGCTTCATTGGCGGGGACGGAGCATCTGCAAGCTGGATTCCGTGGAGGATGCTGCGGCAAGTCATACACAGAGGGCTTAAAGCTTCGTTCTACTGGCTGGGCTTATTCGTTAGTAGGCATCCCGTTTTTTTCCTCACTGTTCCCGCAGTCTTGACAATTATTTTCGGATCTACCGTGCTGAGCCGATTCGAACCAGAGACAGACCTCGAGATACTGGTTGCCCCGACTCACAGCCTGGCTAAAATAGAGCGGAGTCTCGCCAACAGCCTCTTTCCCATCGACCAGTCGAAACACAAGCTGTACTCAGACCTGCATACTCCCGGAAGATATGGCAGGCTGATTCTCCTGGCCAAGTCTGGGGGAAACATTCTTGAGCTCGCGGACCAGGTGCTGCAGGTGCACAAGCAAGTGTTGGATTTGCGCTTCAATTACAAGGGATTCAATTACACTTTTGCTCATCTCTGTGTCCTGAGCCACCGGGACAAACGGTGTCTGTTGGATGATATCATCACTATATTCGAAGATATCAGATTAGCTGTCCTCGCGAACAGCACTTTTCACAAGGTGCCTGTGAGCTATCCAAATACAACATTAAAGGTAAGAGGAATAGAAATATTCATAAAAGTGGCTATGGAAGTTTTTTTTCCGTTAATTCCATTTAAAGGTTGTCCATAAAACATATAATCCAACCTACAGTGATATGCTACACCACTGTGTGACAGCGCACCTGCATGACTAGACTAGCCCTCTCGTTCAACCACAACTGGACTGTGCAACATGCCGTGTTGAGCATGTCATTATTTCTCAATGAACGCAGTGGGCTTGTGTTCCGCTCAGCCTATAATGTTGGCTGCAGATTGCTGCATATATCAGGCGGCCGCCCAGGGAACACTTAAACGTGCACCGCGGGCCGGTGCGTTTCTTGAGACCATCAGTCTCTCTTCTCTTTCTCTCTCTCTCATATTCTGTGTGTTCTTAGACGGTTATACGAACGGTCTCCATTGCTCACGCTCTGACTGCAAGCGCTAGCACACGCGTGCACCCCCCCAACACACACACACACACACACACACACACACACACACACACACACACACACAAAGACACGTGCATGGCAAGCACTCCCTCCCCTCTCTCCCAGGGAGACGGGGATATCCTCATAGCTGAGTTTTTTTTTCTATTATGCAGTGTCTCCCTCTCCCCTTTGCCTGGCTGGGCGCCCTGCTGTAGGATAAGAGCGCACTATTGAGAACGCCAAGGCTCCTGCTTGCATAATATGGCGTCTTTTTTTTATAAGATGGTGGTGAAGGTATATCGTTATAAAGACGCTGTTGTTGTGTGGATGTACACGGCGTACAAGCGTTGTCATGTCTTTAAAAGGCATTAACATGTTCTACACAGGAAACATGTTGCGTCATAAAATATACAACAATAGATCCATCACTTCACTCTGAGGGAGTTTATCAAATCAAATCATGTTTAGAGCACGTTTAAAACATGCAGCGCTGATCAAAGTCCTGTACAATACAGTCAGATATATCAAACACAACAACAACAACAAACAGTTGTGACACATATACACACTATATACAAGCTAAGTGCATAGAAAACCACTAAGATGCAAAGGCTAATGAGAAGAAATAAGTTTTCAGCTGAGACTTGAAGGAATCGACCGCAGGGGTGAATTTGATAAGAGAGAAGGCTGTTCCATAATTTAGGTGCTGTAACAGCAAATGCGCGGTCACCTCTTATGCAACTGAATTACTACACCCCGCTATGCTTAATTGCTTTACACATTGTAATACGGGTATACAGTATATATATATATATATATATATATACAGTACTGTGCAAAAGTTTTAGGCAGGTGTGATGTCTTTAAAGTTAGAAAAAAAAAAACATAAAAGGATAAATGTTAATTGTTTATTTTTTTTTATCAATTCATAAATACAAAGTGAGGGAAAAGCAAATCTGTATCAAATCAACATTTGGTGTGACCACCCTTTGCCTTCAAAACAGCATCCCCTGCGTAAAACGTATGCACAGCACTGTATATATATATATACACACATATATATATATATATATATATATATATATATATATATATATATATATATATATATATATATATATATATATATATATATAAATATGCAGTATATATAAATAGATCCACCTATCTCTACAGCTTGTTTGTTTATTATCATGTGACTGCAGCACTGTTAACGGTTTGCTTAACCTTCTGTAATGACCTGACTGGTCAAAGCTTGACCAACACGTACAGAGCCGGTGAACACGGAACGATCTGAGCTACAGTTCAGGTCTGGGTCAGGTTTCCAGCGGTGTAAAAAGTACCCCTTTCCGGTTCCGGCACCCCAAAGTTATAAGGTTCTGCTGCCGCCAGACGTTTATTCATACGGACCTTTACCTCTGAATCCCATGGCACATCCTCTGGACCTGCTGCCAAAGCCTCCTGTTCCCCTGGTGTGCTGTTGCAAAGGCCTGGGGTGATAAAGGGATTCCATATGGCAGAGAGGGGTGTGTGTGTGTGTGTGTGTGCGTCTTAGTTGTTACTGCCTGCTGCTTCAGCTTAGTGGGAATAGCGCAGTGTTTGGTTGGATGGCTGGGCAATTTGGCAACCAAGGTTAAAAACCCTGTCTCACACACACACACACACACACACACACACACACACACACACACACACACACACACACACACACACACACACACACACACTTACACACACACACACACACACACACACACACACACACACACACACACACACACACGCACATGCACATGCATGCGTTCACCATGGCCAAGCCTTGTTGATTAAATAGCACTTTCCTTTCTAAAAAGTTAAAAAGGTGACGTTTTCTGTGCTAGTTCCCTCTGGACTTTGCTGCTGCGCATCCCCACTACCAATAAAACCTTTATTAGGCAAAATCTTTTTTTAAATCAGATGCACATGTAGGATTGGTGTTTTGTTGCATTATATAATTGAAGTGTGCCGTTCTGAACATGCAAAATCACAATGGCAGGCTATTGGCAGTTCTGCTGAGCGTGCAAGTACAGTAAAATGGAATTACTGAACCACATGGAATGATTGGGTTGGCAACAGTGTATACCGGACACCCAGTTCTTGGAATTATTCAGTTATATGCCTACTGTAGAAAACTCTGCTTTGTGGAATGTTTCTTTAAAATGGCATATTTTCAAACACAAAGAGCTTTTCTTTTTTACAGTTGGCGTTAACAATTGGGCTATGAAATGCAGGCAAGGCAGACTAGACAGACAAGAATGTCTGTTCAACGATTTGAAGTATAAGATAACAGTAAATACATCGAAGGTACAAAAAACAAACAGGCCTGGTGCTAGTGTATTTCCTGCTGGCTAACTTCTAACTGACTAACTAACTTCTTTACATTTTTAAATGAGCAACATAATTAATAATATTTTGCTATTATTTAGGCCTAACAATTTAAAATACTTTAACAATTTTTTAAGAGCATCTACCTTATACAAGATAAACACAGAATTTGTCTGTTTGCTGTGACAAGTCAACACAAACCCAAATATTGTTCAGGATCTCCTCCCTGTTGACGGTACAGCTAACTGCTTTCTTACTTCTGAAATTCATCTTTTTGTGGAGGCAAGTCGAGTTGTGTCAAATAACTCATCTTTATGTATCCGTTACTTTCCCAGGGAATTTGTGAATTAATTTAATCTCCCACACAGACACACCCACACACATCATTCAAAAACAATTAGCATAAAATAATATAGGTCACCCTGAATACGCCTGTTTAGAAATAACACTGCCTGTCTAAAAATGGACGGTAAGGATTGGTCTTTTAGTTTCTTTAACAGAACGAGAGGGTACTGTATGCCTTAACCCAGCACTTAAAATGACATTTAATACAATTTAAAAATTAAACTTAAAAAATTTATCTATATTATTTTCAGAAGATGAGGCTCTAAATTCAGAGACGATATCGATCCTGAACAAGGTGCATATCTTGTTCATTCTGAAAGTGTAAACTTGCTGTAGCTTCAACAAAAAAAAAAACGTTGTGCGACTTTAATTTTGCTTCGATCCAATTTGCTTTGATAGAGTGTCGTGCTGTTACTCAGACTCTTATCTAAAATAGTTTCTGAACGGAGGTATACCTATAAACAAATTAAAACGATTAAGATGTCTTATCACACACTCTTCCCTGCGGCTGTAAAGTTAATGTGATGGAACATTTGATGGGGTTTCATTTTGTACACAGCCTATGAGGACTCATCTATAATGACGTGTGAAATAATATACCGCACAACAGAATCGGCTGAAGGTGGTTTTCACGGACACTGACATAAATAAGAGTCCATAAACATTGAGAATTCAAATTTCAAGATTTAACTAGCTATGAGATTGGGCTTTTGCACTGTATCTTAAATGATGTGTTGTTGTGCTTTTGTGCCGCATCTTGAATATACACAGTATTTGTTGTTGTTGTATTGATTGCAAATTGTTTTCTAAACATTTTATATGTAATAATAATGAAATGGAGGTGCGTACAGGAAATATATATATATATATATATATATATATATATATATATATATATATATATATATATATATATATATATATATATATATATAATTTGATTTGTATTGTCACATGAACAGATAAGTTAGATATATGTTAGGACTATTTGTGTATACCCTCATGCATAATTACTTCTCTATTATTTCTCTGCTGCACAGCCAAAAGACTTAGAAAAACACATTTACACTGCAAACCTTATTGAGGCAAATTTCATACCCTAATTTTTTTATATACAGTATTTCACTTGTATGTTATGTGTTCGGTCAAATCATTACACACAATATCACTATACGCACGTTGAGTCTTCAACCCTCGTTCCCTCCTCTTCCTCAGGACGGGCGCGTGTCCTTCATCGGCCACCAGCTCGGCGGCGTCTCCTTCTCCCCTAACAGCCGCGACCAGCAGGTGAAGTTCGCCCGCGCTGTCCAGATCACCTATTACCTCCGTCACCATGACCCGCGCGAGCAGGACGCCATCGCCCAACGCTGGGAGAAAGAGTTCTGCGCCCTGGTCAGCCGCCTCTCCGCCTCGCCGCCGGCTACGGACGCCGTACAGCCTCCGCCTCCGCCGGACCTCCAGGTCCAGTCGCTCACCAACTTCAGCCTGTGGAGGGACTACAACCGGACGGGCGTTCTGGCCAAAGGGGAGGTGCTGGTCAGCCTGGTGCTGGTGCTCCTGGCTGCCACCGTCTCCAGCTCCATGAGAGACTGCCTGAGAGGGAAGCCCTTCCTGGGACTCCTGGGCGTCCTCACCATCGCCATCGCCAACGTCACGGCCGCAGGGATCTTCTTCATCTCCAGCGGGAGGTTCAACTCCACGCTGCTGGGGATACCCTTCTTTGCCATGGGTGAGTGAGTTGGGCTGGGTCTAGAGGGAATGATGGGATTTGCAGTTTTATCTGCTTCGGTTTCGCCTGTGTGTGTATGTGTGTGTGTGTGTGTGTGTGTGTGTGTGGGGGGGGGGGGGGGGGGATCCCCCTTTTTTGTGTATGTGAGAGGGTAAGGGGTTATGGGATTTGTAGTCTTATCCGTGGCTGACAGGCGGTGGAGGGTGTTGGTTGGGGTAAGGATTAGGTTTATACTTTTCAGTTTTTTGTTTTTTTTGAAAGGCAGAGCTCAGATATCAATGAGCTTTGTGAGTGTGTGTGCGTGCGTGTGTGTGTGTGAGTGTGGCATAATTTTACCATTTTGCTGTCTTGTCCTCAGACAAAGATTCTGATTAGAATTGTGCACCAATTAATCATGATCTCTTGCTCAATTAAATAATTGTTAATAATTCGGCTTACATGACCTAAGTCAGAAAAGATTTCTAAAATGTATCTTCTATTCAATAAGAGAACTGTTGTCCATGATGCAACGGAATCATTCTTACAGGAAAGTAATTGGCCCTTGACCCTTTCCCGGACATAGACTTACGTGCTAAAACGGCCAGCAAACTTCAGCTACGTGCTACAACCCGATGCGTGACCTGGTTCTCAAACTGTCTGTGTGGGAAACCTTCTCTGCAGCACTTGAGGAGGACGTCTGGGTGAAATCAAAGCGTAACCAACGCCGGCCTTGACCTTGACGACACAGTCCAAGCCAGTCCGTTTCCTCTTTCCTCCATTTCATGGAGTCTGGCAGAGCAGAGCCGTGACGCCTACTTCTCCATGGAGAGGAGGGAGATGGGGGGCTGTACAGACAGCACTGGTTCACTATGGAGAGGAGGGAGATGGGGGGCTGTACAGACAGCACTGGTTCACTATGGAGAGGAGGGAGATGGGGGGCTGTACAGACAGCACTGGTTCACTATGGAGAGGAGGGAGATGGGGGGCTGTACAGACAGCACTGGTTCACTATGTAGAGGAGGGAGATGGGGGACTGTACAGACAGCACTGGTTCACTATGTAGAGGAGGGAGATGGGGGGCTGTACAGACAGCATAGGTTCTCTATGGAGAGGAGGGAGATGGGGGGCTATACAGACAGCACTGGTTCACTATGGAGAGGAGGGAGATGGGGGGCTGTACAGACAGCACTGGTTCTCTATGGAGAGGAGGGAGATGGGGGGCTGTACAGACAGCACTGGTTCACTATGTAGAGGAGGGAGATGGGGGGCTGTACAGACAGCACTGGTTCACTATGGAGAGGAGGGAGATGGGGGGCTGTACAGACAGCACTGGTTCTCTATGGAGAGGAGGGAGATGGGGGGCTGTACAGACAGCACTGGT